>OENM01001532.1:0-32295 GCA_900239745.1 Rotaria magnacalcarata | reverse complement strand
GGGGGCTTAAGGACTTACATAGGAATCAGATGAGACTTAAGCAGTAGAGCATACAAGAAATTATACTAGCATGCCTAGTAAGTTTATTTAATACTAGTAGGCTACCATGCAACATTTTCCATAATTAAACTAAGAAAATCATGGAGAAAAATGAATAAATAAAGTACTAAAGTAGAACAAACGTGTACCACAATAAACAATTGAGAAAAAGTCGATAAAATTCTATTTCCAACTAGATTTTTTCATACTAATCAGCCTAGAGCACATAGTAGAAACAGAGACTAAATAAAAACAAACGATATCATTCATTTCATTACTATGCAAGTGTTTATTGATTTTGTTTTCTTGTTTTTGAATGCATCTGTATTCATCCCTAGTAATTTAGAACTTTTCTTTTTTCAAGTAACTTTTATCATTTTCAAATGAAACAGTTGAATACAATTTAAAATGATTTCATTTTTAGTCGTATCGTAACACTTGAGTGGCTGAAATCTTCATCACGTATTGGTGAGTGGCTATATTTCAATAAATTTGAGCCAAAGAGTTTATTGAATTCGAATCCATCATTAAATATTTATCGTAAGTATCGTCAACAGAAAAAGTCAATCGAATTATTCAATCAATGTGGTTTAATCTATATAACATCTATTGTTCACCAACGTCAGTTATTATTGAAATTAATTACATTATTAGGTGGAAATGTAAATATTCAAGGATTAGTGTTAGAAAAATTTTGATGTTCATTCTTTTAAAGATTACAATTAATCGAAATCGTGCACAATTGATTGTTGGGCAATCATCAAAAATACTTCAGATAATTGTTCATCCTCAAGTTAATGAACAATGGGTCATAGGTTTGATCATCTTTGATTTTATTTAATCCTGTTCTGATCTATTTTTCCATTTTTAGATTCAATTAAAATGGGAAAATGCCTTCCTACAGATGATTACTTAATTGATAATGATAATAATTGCTGAATAGAGAAAAAATTAAAATCGATCGTCATGTTTTATTTTTGTTTTATTGTATTTCGATTTTTTTTCCTTTAGCCTATTTTACATGTATAACTAATAAAAAAAATGAATAGTGAAAAAAAGTTAATATTTTAATATTTTAATTTATCAATGAAATAAAAAGCACTGGTTCGATATATAAAACAATTAGAGTGTTATAGAGAATAAGTCATTGTCATTGAGTATTATTCAATGAAAGCCTATGGTTTTTTTTTGTTCTTTTTTTTCTAAATCTATTGCATGAACAGTGCTATGAGCATGCAACTAAAGTGGTTTTCTTTTCTTTCTTCTCTGACTCGTTCTCTATTTTTTTTAACATTATGGTCGCAGCACCGACTTCTTAGTTAGTTCTGTTCTCTTTACATCTCACGCTCTATCATATATGCGCAAAAAAAACTAAAGAAAAAGGAGAGAAGAAGGAAAAAAAAGTGAAAACCATTTTGTTGCCGTTGTCGTGCTGATGACCTTTTAATAGCAAGTGACATACGATAAGTTGAACAGTTGCTTTTTAAAATATATTTCATTGATAAATGGATAACAGATCGATTGGTAATCGATTTCGATCTATTCTTTATGTTCTTATTCATTTTTCATGTTCATTGATTCAATTAGCTTGTGTATTTGCCATATTGGGCCTACAGATAACATTGACAGTTACTGAAACATGTGCATATCGTATTGGTGTTGGTTTTTGGTCGGCTCCATTTTTGTTAGCTGCTCCCATTAGTATTTGGATGTTAATTTGGAAGCAAAATGCTTTTTATTGTTTTATAGCATTTATTATTCACATTTTCTCAACATTGCTTGCAAGTATTGTTATTATTATCAGTTTTATTGCACTTATTGGACAAATCGGATCTCCATGCTCAACATCTTCATCATCGAATAATTATTTTTTATCAATAAATATTTCTTTAATTGGTGTCACAGTACTTTTTAAGTCATTTATCTATGCTGAAATCATTGTACTCTACAGGCTTCAACGTTATATACATGAACCGCCTATTTTAGATTCATATGAAAAGAATTATCGAATTATATCAGAGGATGTAAATAATAAAGCATGGGATTCCTTTGGATCGATTATTACTAAAAAGCAACATAGTATTAATGATGTAGATGTTTAATAAAAAAAAGAACAATGATCAAAAAATAGTTATTTGTTAGTAATTATCTTTTTCAATGTTGTATGTACTCCTTGATATTGAATTTTCATGTTTGTAAAAAAACATTTACAACATAATCTGACAATTTTTCTGTTTAATTTTGATTTAATGATTTGATGTGATAAAACTCTGATATGTTTATTATATGAAAATATTTATTTGATTCTCTGAGCAATACTTAGAATTGATGAGATGTCTGTAAATTAGATAATATTTTCCAAAATAGTTGTATCAAGATTAAAAAGCATAGTAAAATAATCAAAATGTGTTTTCAATGAGTTTTAAATTAAATTCGCGTCTTTGTGTACATCAGTTATTTTATATTTGGAAATACATTCAAGGTTAAAACGGGATTAAATATTGTTTAACGTAGTAAATATAATTCGCATATGTAGTGAACAAGTGAACGAGAAATAATAAGTTATAGTTCTTCAAGCAATAACATACATATTTGTATTGTCATTACAACGTATATATTTGCACCTATTTATGTGCATATACATTTACGATGAACAAGTGAGAAGTCGTACAAATGACAAGTCAAATGAAGTCAAAGAATTTGTTCTATCCTATTATTCTGATGATAGGTTTTTAGATGTTTCTAATGTGCAATTATATGAACATATAAAATTTAATGATGAAAAGTTTTCTTACAGCAGTTATTCATAAAACAGTTACGAATTTCATTCATGCTAAGTCAGTCATCGATATGACTCTATGAGATCAGAGACGACACACAGACATATAGGACTGTATCGTTAAAAGATTCACTGCATATATAAATCAGTACATTAAAGCAGTATTAGATATAAAAATATGTAAATGAATTTACATCAAGATCGAGCTTTAAGTAGATGATATTTGAGTTCAATTAGTAGGAACAAAGTATATGTACGTGGTTGTGATACTGAATTGATTTCTTTGTTGATATTATAATTAAATTTCAATTGGACTTAATTTCTCTTTAAAGTATAAGATTCAATAACATGAATTAAATGTAATTTCGACAGCGTTTACAACGATCATAAAAATAACTATTAATTCGTTGATTAAGGTAGAAATGATTCTTGCGATTTTCGTTTTCTATAGTTGTTAATACAAAATGACTATTAGTTTTTCCTTCTGTTCAAACGTAAATATATTATTTGCCACGATAGATTTTCTTTATGTTAAATAAAAGAAACAAGAGATACTTTCAATGCAAAACATTTCATTTCATTTCATAAGCATATCAATTTCGACAGAAAATCTTCGTTTTGATTCTTTACTGTTTTGCTCATCACTAACAAAACTATGTGTATAGTTTTATATAACTACTGATCAATAGATATTGTTTACTTTCGTATTTCCAAATAAAAAGAATACACTGTTGTAATAATCATCAAAAAACAAGCAAAGTACACACATCTATGTAGTTATTTTAATATATTTGTATCTTGAGACAATGTACGAGTTTTATGAATTTGTACAGTGACACTTATCTTCAAATTTATGTAACCAGATATGAAACTAAACACAAATCGACATTTATTTCTCGGTTATGTTTACTAAACAAATACTTTGTGATGAAAAAATTAATCAAAGATCATTTTCATTGATAAACTTCACTATGTTATTTTTGTTCAATTATTCAATTTGAACTAAACTAATTCTAAATATAACACAGGGAAAAAACCTAAAACCTACGAAATAATTCTCAAATTCAAGTTCAATCTCTATGACTTAATAGCATACTTCATTGACTGATAGTCATTGTGAAAAAGAATCAGAATTAGATGAGATAAAACAATATATTGAGAACAAACTTGAAGGCTTGATGTAATTTCACAGAATTTTCAAAAACCATTGTTTTATTTACGATTGAAATTGTGATAAATGCTATCGTTTAGATTTAACGGCGATAAAAGACAAAAGCTTGTTTGGAACTATTTTTAATTTTATTTTTAACAATTGAAAATGAAAGATAGAGTTTCAAGAGAAAAATTAATCAGATGCATTAATAAGAATATATTTATTTATACAAAATAAGAACATCTAACAGATGGTACCAGAAAACTGTTTATTTCTTTATCAATGAAATCTGTCAAAACATAAAAACAAGTAAGAGACATAGTCGACAAGTCATGTAATATTATTTCAATGATACTGATTCCCACGAGAAAATATTCAATCAACCTCAATCTTATTTTCTGAACAGACTTACATCATCATGGATTTTCTTTTTATCTGTTTTACGTATTGGCTTAGTTTTCATTCATAAGCATAACGTTTTTTCTGCTATATTATTTTATCATTTATTTAAAAGAAATCATATAAAACCTCAAAAAAATCTTGTATCTTGAGATCATTTCATTTACTTACACAATCATGTAATATGTATATTATAGAATTTATCGCTAAATAAAGTCATCAAAATATTACTTAGAATGGTTAATAGAAAAGTTTCATTTATCCTTATTATTGCTGGTTTATTGTGTTTAACAAGTGTAATCATGTCACTTTATAGTATCTCTACTGCTGAATGTAAGTGATCAACTACAAAATCAATGTAGAAAAAATTCTATACTTCTTTTTAGGGTCAATTATAGGTACTTTTAGTATTGGATTATTTCAGACATGTACTATTTCTCAATGCATGAAAAATCGATACGAAAACATAAATAATGAAACAGAGCCACCAATAATATTTTCCAGAAGGTTTTATAATGCTGCTCCATTGTCTATTGTTGGTGTATTCATCCAATTAGTCGTTTGTTTTCTTTTTCTCTCTACTGCATTTCGTTATTTACCACTAAAGCCCTCAATAACTTGTTACATCACTCCATTATTGTTATTTATTGCTTTTCTTTTTCAATTAAGTACATTAACTGAAGCTTCACGTGGAATTTATTTAAATGGAAGAAACTCGATTGTATTCGAAGTAACACTTGTTCTTCAAGTTATTGTTATTGTAATAAGTATCATGGTAGCTGATCAAGTTAAAGAAACAACTGGCATTGAAGATGCCTAAGGCTGATGAATATAAACAAATTTTATGTTGGGAATCCGTAACTATTTTAAGTAATCATATAGTTCGCATTGGATTTTTATTTAAGTAATATTTTATTTATTTATAAAGTTTAAAAATTGACTTCGAACATATCTTCATAATTTCTTGAGTATATAATTAGATATTTTTATAGACTTGTTAGAAGAGAAAAGAAAAACATGCAAAGATTAATGAAAAGAAAATTTTGTGTTATATCCAGTAGATTATACCAATAAATATCGTATCGATATTACACTAATCGAAAAGGTTACCACTTTGTCGATGAGTGTCGTTGCAACGAGCAACATAGATAGCGAAGGAAAAAAGTGTTTCTATATAATTGGCAATGATTGAAAGAGATCGACATAAAAAGTAAAAAGAAAAGAATCGTTTTTATTGAACAATACATGTACGATAATGCTACTAATGTTTGATCGAAATGGACTCTCATTTCAGTTATCCAGTGCTTTCTCTTTAATGTACAGTAATTCATTACGTACGAAGAGGATTCTGTTCGACATAAAAGATCCAAAAAATAAAAAGTGTAGCATGAGAAAACAAAATCTATATTGAATGCCTTTCAGTGATTTTCGTTTTTTTTAATAGTTCACGGTAGTTTTTGATAATTTGTTTTTTGGATTAGTAACATCAACATCATTATTCCTATTGCATGTAGTAAAATGATTTGGAACATACGAGATTTACTGTTGAGTAAGCTGTTACTCTTCTTTATGTTATGATATATTTCTAGAATTATTCTACTTGTTCTTCAGTCAGGAGAACAATAAATTTTTGTGTTAATGTTGATATTGACGTATCAAGTTTCGCAACAACAACTGATATTGTTAACGCATGGGATGACATGAAGAACTACCCACGGAAAAAATTTCATTAAAAAAACGCGTTTAACCGCGGTATTGAAAACCGCGGTTTCAAGCGGCATTTGGAAAAAGCGGAAGTCAGACCGCATAGGCAGCTGTCAAAAAACCGCGGTTTTTTTAAACGCGTTACGACGCGAATTCCCCAAGACCCCATCAG
The DNA here is from genome assembly GCA_900239745.1 of Rotaria magnacalcarata. Taxonomy (NCBI): domain Eukaryota; kingdom Metazoa; phylum Rotifera; class Eurotatoria; order Philodinida; family Philodinidae; genus Rotaria; species Rotaria magnacalcarata. The sequence goes on along the minus strand of OENM01001532.1, from coordinate 26,049 downwards.
ACGCGATTTCACAAAAACGCAGACAAGTCGGTGTTAACCGCGGTTTCAGAATACCGCATTTTTCACAGGTGACCTGATGAGCACGTCATTCTCACGTGAGTTACCCTTCGTGGGGTGGTGTAGTGAACTATAAGTTCCAATACTTCAAAGTCGCTTTGCAACGACGAAGTTCAAATTAAATTTTTATTTTACGTTACACATACTAAGGTGCGCACCATATCCTTTCTGTTCTTTCACATTGTTGCAGTAACAAACTAAGTATCGAACGAAATACGTAAAGACAATACTGGTAAATATGCACTGTAGTCGCTAATACCGCGTCTAAGCGCGTTGCAAATTACCGTGATTGCCGATTAGTGCACCGCGGTTTATGATACCACGACTAACTGCATTGTAGATTACCGCGGTTTCGATCAAGCTTACCGCGGTTCGTGATACCGTGACTTATTCTACCGCGTTCCATAAAACCGCGACCAACCGCGACTTATTCCACCGTGTTGACACACATGATCACCGCGTTGCGTAAAACCGCGACTTATTTTACCGCGGTGACACAGATGGTAAACGCGTTTTCTTCAAACCGCGTTTTTCCACACCGCGGTTCAACGCGTTTTTTTTCTAGGACACCGCGTTGTGTCAGAGGACAACCGCGATAGTTTTAAAAAACCGCGGTTGACCGCGTTTTTTTCGAAATTTTTTTTTCCGTGGGTAAAAGGATTTTAGCTTTTAGATTAAAAGTAAATACTAATTTACCATATTAATTGTTGCTAATTTAGCTCATTTTTTATCAACTTCATCATTAGTTTCAGTGCTACGCTCAAATTCAATTAAAAGATTTTTGATTTAAGCTCATCGACTTTAGTAATTGGTTCACTCCAGTAGTTATAAATAATAATTCATCGTGATATTGTTTATAAGAAAGAAGTTTTTCAGATAAATTGCCAGTAGAATTCAACATGCTAAATCGTACATGTGGATCTTATAATTGTTCTTTTTCTATAATTAAAAATTCAATTGTCTCCTCTTCATGCACGAATGATGTAAAATAGAGTAGAATCTCATCTAAATAAAATTTAAAAGAAGCATACACTTACTAATAAATGAAATGGATATTTCATAGTTAAATAATCATTTATTGATGAAGATGTTGAACTAGAAAGTTGTGCTTTAACAAAGATTACAACATAACACTTGCATACTAGCAGAAATTTCAAAAATGGAAGAACAGAAAAAAATTGAATCATTACTGAAACAATTTTCTGAGCATATTCAACGGAACGATCCTATTCAATTCAAATGAACTTTACTCTGAGAAAATTTAACTCATATTTACATAGTATTTGATATAAATATTCTTTCCTAAGAAGATCTAAGCAAAGAATCAAACCAATTATATCATTTATGGTTATTTTTCATGATGGCTAAAGTACATTGCCAGATCATGTAGTGTGATAAGTCTTTTCGATTTCTCATTGAACTTATCCATTGGATTTCTTGTAGTGTGAGTTGAATAGTTTTGAACTCTAATAGATTTGTATAATTAACTGTTTATTGCTAGCAGGGATGTGCCCATGGGGGGTACAGAGGGGGGGGGGGGGGGGGGGGGNGGACCCCTCCACTTTTGAAAAGTAGTGGTTTCTTTAGCAAAATTGTTGTAGAACTTTTACTATAAAATCTGGATATTACAAACTTTCCTGAGGGGGAGTACGGGATTCTATACGTTGGACCCCCACTTTTTTCCTTTCGGCACATCCCTGATTACAAGATGATCAATCGATGACTTTCTCTCGTCTACTTGTAATGGCAACATTTGAAGAAGATAAAAAGGGAGAAATATGACATAAAAAAAAGGCAATTACATTTAAAAATGAAATTAGTTTCAAATAACATCATCGTGACAACCAAGAATCAAGATTTAAACATTTTTCTATGACTTTGTCAACATCATAGAGGATAAAAAAACTGCCCATTTGTTTAGTGTACCAATACCAATCTCTTTCTAAATAATGATATTTTCCTATATATTTTTAGGTTCTATTAAATGTCCAAATATTTTGATACAGTTAAAAACCGAATTTAAAAAACTCTCTCAACTACTTTTTTCGATGGAATTCTTTAGGTAATTCTGAAAGTTTCTGTGACAGATTTTTTTGTGAAACACATATTTTCGAAGAAAATGGTGAATGTAAGTTTAAAAGCGAGATTTTTGCGACTCTCTTTCTCCATTACAGACAACTATCCTGCTTAAGGGGGACCCCTCCCCCCCCTCAGGAATCGTTTTTCGTTATTCGTGGACCGATTTGTCTGAAATTTTTAGGCAATATGGATGTTGTGTTAACTCACTTTATTGCAAAGTTTTGGCTCATAAAGTTTTTGCTTTAAAGAGTTATTGACAAATTAGTCCCCAAAATGGCGGTTCTCGTAAGGTACCGATTTCTCGAGCAGCCAAAGATGTAGAGAGCTACTTTTTTTTACATAAAAGAAGAAACCTATCTCTAGAAATGTGTATAGCGTTTTTTTCGAAATTCAATTTTGTTCGGATTTCCGAGACATTCTACTGCAAGAACTCGAAATTTAGCGCTTTTTGACATCAGTGTTATCCAGTTATCTCGGCAAAGAAATCGAATTTCGAAAAAAACGCTATATACATTTCTAGATATAGGTCTCTGCTTTTATTTAAAAAAACAGTAACTCATTAGTGTAACGAATTTCGCTTGATGATAAATGGATAGTTTATATTCGTTACTGCTGCAGCATTTATTTTTTATTTGTGATCACAAAGAGAAACTGGAAGAGTAGCGTTACCGCTATCCTCGATGTATACGATGTTAGTTACACTACTCCATTCTCCAATGTTCTAGTTCTGTTCCAGTTCTGGTGTATAATACAATGTACTCGCTTTATATACGTGCACACGAGAGAGAGAGAGAGAGAGAGAGAGAGAAAGAAAGAGAGAGAAGAAAGAACAGAAAAAATATATGATAGACATTTCTACCTTACATTAATTACGTTAAGAAAGGTAACCAAATTGCGCAATGGCATACGGATAATATTTAGAAGAAGATCAAATGCATTAATGATAGTAGTAGGTTGCACAACATCCATTGAGAATAACACATTCTATAACATGGATGAGAAAGTAATAGTCCTGTCTGCACGACAGTCCCAAAGGGTAATTACAAAAAGGGATACCAAATATGTGAACAATAAAGGATGTCCATGCATTATTGGCACAATTAGTTGTTCTACAGTCTGAGAAATCGGTTCCGAACTCTCCAAAAAAAGTGATTTTGAGAAAACGAATCAACAAGTTTGTGAGATGTATAAATGGGTGTGAATGTAACAAAAGTAGCTAGTGTTATATATATATTTGAAATCAGCGTAAAATTCTCTTTCTCAAATTATATAATTAAATAAAATATTAAAACAATTTTTTATTTCACTTTATTTCGCTATACCAGTCATGACCCCTATACTGCAATTTCGTCACGTATAAAGGACTCTAAGCAGAAACGACTACTGTTATGGTAGACATGGCGGTGAGAATGTATTTGATAGTACCATACTATAGCGGCTTCATTTTGATCAATTTTCGTAAAAAACAAAGTTTTCGATCACATAATTGCAATAATCATATGTGTTGAACTACAAGTTTGAATATTTTCTCGATTTTAATTTTTAAACGTTATTACTGCTCATAATTCTTGATTTTTTTCATATCTCTTTTAGATGCCACGTCGTCGATCTCTTTTCGACTCTTCTGTTTGATCTAAACATTACAAAGCACTCGTTCATTCTCGTTCAAATTCAACAGCGAACAAAGAAAATGCACCACCGTCATCTTGTTTTTCTTCAGTCTCGTCTAATCAAACTGGAACACTTATAACTCCGAAAAACCTGCCGTTTACCACTGTCTTCACTTCAAACTACTCTTTCTTCACAACAACTAACTACTTGCTCTCAATCCTACACACCAAGTTCCGCTTACAAAATTCGAAACCATGTGGGGCCTTCATTCAAACGACTTCAACAATATGAAGAACAAGAACAGCATCAGTCAAACAAACTCGAAGCAACTACTACGGCAAAAGATTCTTTAGACTTTCATCAAATTATCCATAATGATTTCTTATTACAACTGATGAGAAATACAACCTGTAGTAGTTGTAGTGATGGATGGAATGAGGCCATGTCAATTAGAAAAAAAGAAGGTACGTAAAAGAAGTATTGCAGTTTTCTCAATGCTAATTCATCGTTTTGCAATTATCATTTCGCTGTTTTTTTTTGAAACATAGAAAAATAATTGTTTGTGCAGCCGTTAGGCGATTTCGAATGACAAATGAATTCATCATCATCATCATCATGTCCCTTAGGCTTAGCGCCCGCTGGAGCCAACCATTTACGAGATCAGATTTTTCCATGCCCGTCGATCTTGCGCAAGGTGGAACAGGTCATGTCCACTGCGCTGACATCATTCTGTTATGTCATCTAGCCATTCTCTGCATGGACGCCCCCTTCGAGATTTCCCTTCCATTTTACCAAATATTAGATGTTTTATTAGTCTCGAATCATCCATTCTGCTGATGTGGCCAAATAACCTTAGTTTCCTCTTCTTGATGGTGTCTATTATGGTCTCTTCCTTTGATATCTTTTTCCTGATATCTTCGTTTCGTACCATATCTTGCCAATTAATTCTTAGAACCCGTCGGTAACATTTCATTTCGAATGCCAATAGTTTTTACCTGTCTGCTTCTTTTAGGGTCCATGTCTCTGACGCATATAATAGGACACTGAACACACATGTGGTTAGGATTCTAAGTTTATTTTCTAGCTTCAGTTTCTTGCTATTCCATATGTATCTCAAAGAAGCCATTGTACCTGTCGCTTTTCCTATTCTCCTTTTTATTTCCTCTGAACAGTTATTGTCCCATGTCAGTAGACTGCCTAGATATTCAAATTTTTCCACGTTTTCGATGGTGTTTCCTGCTATTTGGATGTTATCATCGGTACTCCTATCTCCAAATACCATGGTTTTGGTTTTATTTATATTTAAGATTAGTCCAGCTTGTTTAGCAGCTGTTTTAGTTAGCTCTGTTTGCTGTTGGAGTGAGCTAACATCTTCATCGATCAGGTCAATATCGTCGGCGAATCTCAGGTTATTTATTAATATTCTGCTAATATTGATTCCGCAGGTGTTCTGTTTCACCCGATCCATTACTCGCTCGAGATATGTGATGAAGAGGAGTGGTGACAGAGGGTCGCCTTGTCTAGTTCCTACATCTGTTCGAAGCCACTCTCCATTATCTTTACCAATGCGAACAGCTGAGTGTGACTTTTCGTATATTGTCTGTAGTAGGGTGACCATCTTTGTGTCGACACCATAGGATTTTAGCATAGCTCAAATAATTTTATGTTTGATCGTATCGAATGCTTTTTGAAAGTCTATAAAGCAGTTATATATTTTCTTGCCCTGTGTTTTTGCCTTTTCAGCCAATAGTCTAAGCGTTAATATTTGATGAACGGTACTCCTGTCTTTTCTGAACTCTGCCTGCTCTTCTGAGAGGTACGGATCCAGATGACTTTTTAATCTATTCAGTAGTACTATTAGGAGTACTTTTCCTGTATGATTGATAAGAGAGATCGTTTGGTAGTTTGAGCAATTACTGAGGTCACCTTTCTGTGGTATAGGTACCAATATAGATTTGCCCCATTCTTCTGGAATCGTACCTTCATGCCATGCTTTGTTACAGAGTTTGTGGATTTGTCGTGATAGTGGTTCGCCCCCAGCTTGTAACATTTCCGCTGTTATTCCGTCTGACCCTGGACTTTTATTTCTTTTCAATGAATTTATCGCTGTTTGTACCTCTGAATACAAGATGTCCTGAGGAACTTCGTCTCCGGGAGGTGCAATGTCTACAAGTTCTTTTACCATCCCGTCTCCGCCTCCAGGATCTTTATACAGACTGTTACAATGCTGTGTCCACTTTCGTTTGATGTCGTCCTTTGTCTGTAACATTGTGCCCTCTTGATTTCGTATGACATTTAGTCGAGGTACAAATTCTTTTCTTAACATTTTTATGAGGCCATATGCTTCTCTTGTATTTCCAATATTTAGACCTTTTTCAGCTTGCTCGCATTGATCTTGTATCCAATGTTCTTTGTCCTGTCTTGCTGATCTCTTAACTTTCCTACATAGGCCTTTATATTGTTGTGTATATTCTAGGGAAACGTTTTTTAGTTGTTTTAGTCTGCGTTTTTCATCAGCTAGTTTTAGTGTCTCTTCAGAAATGCATGGTTTTTTGGTTGTTATTTTTGCAGATACAGTTGCCTCTACTGTAATTTTGATTGCCTGTTCTATGTTTTGGCATGTTCTTCCAGACTACATGTTGGCTCTATATCTTTCATTTGTTTCGTTAGAGCAACGCTGTATGATTGCTTTATTTTCTCATCTCTCAGTCGGTTCGCATCCGCTCTGCAGCCTTTCTGTAGTCTGTTGTACGGTTTCTTAAGTTTCAAGTTGATATTACACAACACTAGTGAGTGATCTGAGCTTATGCCTGCACTCTGAAATGTTCGACAGTTAGTGACTGAGGTCTTCCATCTTCGCTGGATGAGAATCAAGTCAATCATATTCTTATGAATGCCATCTGGTGATGCCCAGGTCCATTTTCGATTTGGTTTATGTTGAAATTTTGTATTACATACGTAGAGATCGTGCACTGTAGCAAATTCTAGGAGGCGTTCTCCGCGTTCGTTTCTATCGCCATACCCATATTTTCCCATCACGGATTTCCAATCTGTATTATCATTGCCAATTTTAGCATTCCAATCTCCTGTCAGGATAAGTATATCTTTTTTATCTGTCTTTGTTAACGCCTCCTCAATATCGTTATAGAATGCTTCAATATCTTCTTCTGAGGATGACGAGGTTGGTGCATATACGTGTATCACTGAAATTTTAAATGGTGCTGCATCGAATCGTGCCGAAATTATTCGTGAACTAGTTGGATTGTATCCTATTAATGCCTTTTTAGCTTGTGTACTTAGTAGGAACCCCACATCCCTCATATGTGAGGATTCTTCTCCTGACCAGATGAAATCTCCATTAGGTGTTTCACCTTTTCCTATCCATCGCACTTCGGAAATACTGATTATGCCGTATCTGAAATGTTTCATTTCATTTCTAAGTAATTCTAGCTTGCCGGCACTCCATAGTGTCTGCACATTCCATGTTCCTAATGTCAGAGTATTTTTGGCAAGTTTTAGTTTTTGCGTGTTTTTTGTCGTACATGAATTCTTTCCAGTCGCCAATTTTTCGACTCTGCCCTGGTCACTCGGCAGAAGACGCGGACCTTGTTCACCCGGGCGCCGTCCGTGCCGGTATGGTTTCCTGTTGAGATCATTCATGGTTGGTTTCTGTCGTCTTGTTCTTTTTACAGACGGCGGTATCTGCACCCCTTCCGTCTAACGCTCCTCCTTTTTCCGGACTTGCGACCGGCACGGAAATTACTGGATTGCGATCCCCATGGTGGAGTTACTCCATTGTATGCTTGACGATATAGTAAAAGCCGTATGAGATATTTATAAACACAAAGTAAAAAGTTCTAAGATTTACGGTACTTTATAAATAACTGCAAAAATTCCATCATTTTAGCCATCCACAAATTCAGATCTATATCACGAGTGGTGTTCACCAGCGTATTGTGGTTTTTTGAAAGCACCCGAGAAAGGTATCAGCAACTTGAAATATTTGGGAACTGTTCAGATAGCAGATTCGTATTTTTCTAGGAGAAGAATATGATCATACACCACATTCTCTTCCAAAGGGAGTAATGAAAGCTATTCGACCTGTGTTCGAGGAACTAGCTTCCCGTAAGTGTGAAGTTCAGAAATGAAAATTCAACTTTTCGCAATATTCTTTGATTGTTATAATTTTTTATGCTATGGTTTTCATTGTTTATTATTTTGTTTTATGCTACTATTCATTAGATAAGTACTAAATACTCTGATTTTCAAAACTCAATGGTGCTTTGGTTCCCAAGTCGAACAGTACGGTCCGTATACGGTCGTTCACAGTTACTTTACGACTATTTACGGGCGAAAGTTTGCCGTAATATCTGGCGCAGTAATACGGACCGTATGATCATGAGAGTTCGGAGCACAAACAGCCGTAAACCGTGAAAATTCAGTCCCGTTTACTGTGCCGTATTACCGTGCTACGTATTACGGGCAAATACGGCCTATTTACTGCCGTAATATACCGTTTTGACATCGTTTACCGTCGATAAACAGACCGTAAACGAGTCCGTTTTGATTAACCTGGGTTGTTATTTTTTTTTTATTATAGAAGACAATCTTTTTCGAGTTTTAAATAGATCTACTCAAAATCCCAACGAATCTTATCACTCTGTACTATGGTCAATGGCACCGAAGATTCGTTCCTCAAGTGGTACCATCATTGATTTCTGCGTAGCTCTATCTGTTATTGTTTACAATAATGGTTTCCAGTCATTACTGCCTCTTTTTGAGAGTCTTCTTGGTATGAAATTGAACAACTATAATAACACTTTGTACTTGAAGTTTTAAATCTTTCAGGATCGAATGGCACATTCACTTCTTCAATATTTCAACGATTGGATCAACAACGAGTCACTCTGGAAGTTCGTAAAAAGTCAAAATCAGTCAACCATTCAATGAATCCATTGTTATCAAGTTTCAACAAAACGCAAGATGACGCGGACGATTCGTACGTACCTGGAGCTTACTAAAACAATTTGAAAATGTTTATGGATATTTTTATATCGCTCAAATAAAAAATAGTAATTTTGAACACTTATAGTTTTGTTGTGATCAAGGATACGACATATAGGTGCATGAATGTTCTGTCTGCATCATGTTGAACCGAAAAAAGGTTATCCGTTAACCACACAATCGGACAGCCCAAACAATTTGTAATCTCGAACTGTACTTAGAATAACAATTTTTTGTCATATATAACAAGATAATTTTACTTTACTGCCTTTCATTATTTCTAGATGAATCTAAATAACTTTACTATAGCATATAATTTTTTGAAAACAATGTTTCAAAAAAGAAACGTTTCTTTTCCCACCCGATCTCACTGCTATTCTTAATATTACGTCACCTGCATCTCAAAACTCTTCACAAGCAGAACACACAAACAACGACGACGACAGCGACAACGAAATGTTTTCTTTGGACAACGACAATAACGATAGTACTGATGCACGCAGCGACGCTAGCTTAGAATACGAATATGACCATCCTGTTCCACTACCAACAGTCACATCTCAACCACAACAACAAAAATTAAGGGTCCCCCCCTCAGAAAAGCCGATTTTTCGAAAAAAAACGAAATCGAGTTTTTATCATAGGAAGATTCCCCGTTATCTCCTCTTTCAAAATATATATAATTTTTTGAAAAAAGGTTACGTTTTGACAGACTTATTGAAGAAATACTCTTTCGTTTCCCTTACTCCCACACACCTTTCTAAAAATTCCTAAATGTTGGTCTGAAAACATGGGTCTCAAGCAGAAAAATTGCTATAACTTTCGTTTGGTTTTAGCTTTCCCTGATATTTTTTTTATTTTAAAGGTCTCAATTATAGCTAACTTTTTATCGGACGGATTTTCGATATTGGATTCCTGGACTGAGAAAAGTCCGATTTAGTGCGTTTTGTATACCTACTTTGTCAGTCATACCGAGTAAAATGCTTATAAAAAATGAACAGAAAAGAATTTCAAAATTCTGTCTGATGAAAAGTGGCGTATGGAGGTTAGCTTTAATTTAAAACCGACCCGACCTCGATAGCTCTCATAGTCATGAAGTTATAACAATTTTTGTGGAAGCCACAAAACAAGTCATAAGTCTAGTTTAGTAAGGTATACAAGGCTGAAACTTTTACCACAAGCGTTTCTCACTAGGCCCATTCATTCGTGAACGTTTCAGCACAAGCCTATACTCCAAAGTGGCAAGTCGATTCTGAGGGGGGGGGGCCCTTAAATGCACTAGAAAGTGCCGAGGACGTCGAAAGCCGACACGATTTGCACCACGAATTATATGTTCTGGTTCTTCGTAAACGGCAGTAAAAAAAATTAACTTCGAAAAATGATGAGACATATGAGTCACCGACCAGTGTTGATAAAACAAATAATAAGATGTAGATATCCATCAGATATCAAAAACTATGATTGTTATAAAAAGCCAGATGTTGTTTTTACCGTAGAAACGTTTATTGTTTTATTTGCACAATAAACAATAGAATGCTGTCTTTTTTTGCTCCTGCTATCTCAGAGAGTATCTGATAACTGTGTTCAGTAGATGCACAATCGAAAATAACCTATAAATATTTGAAATGAACACAATTGAATGTAAACTAACATTGAAAATCGCTCAAAACCTCTATTTTTATAGAAAAGGGTTCCAAAAATCTGGTTCTTAAAACCCGCCATATGGTTCTAGCTAATTAATATAACAGAACATATATGCGTTTCTCATTAGCAACCGTCCCCAAGCGTATTGATCACCGTCACATCCCCATAACGAAGGAAAATTTCTGAAAAAACCATATATTTCTACTACTGCTCTCAGAAAACCGCTATCTTCATCGTCCAAAACCTTTCAAAATGCAACAAATCGCACATAATCTGAAAGACGACACTTTAGGCCTTCAGTATATGTGCTTATCTCAAAATCGATTTTTTGAGGGAGGGGTCCCCTTAAAGACATTAGCAAGCATGCAAAAACTAAATAAGACATTATTTTCTCTACTGATTGATTGTTTTGCAGCACATTTCACACTTTTCATATTGTGTATTAGTAGAATTAGGCGAAAAATCATATGTGAGGTGACATTATAGCCGCAAATGGGCTGCGCTAACAAACTTTTTTTCAATGATTGAAAGTCTCTTTTCGTGACGAACACCTGAGAAAAAAGTTTATTTTTTTAAATTTTCTGAAATTTATTTACATACATTATAATAAATTAGTTTATTTATTTTCGCCTGATGATTCAGAAAAAGAAAGTTTACTAATAAAACACAATATAAATGATTATTTTTCATATCGACGAATTAATACTTAGATTGATTTGCTATAAATAAAAAGTAAAATGAAATTATATTAGTGTTTATTAAGAAGTGATTGTAAAATTCAAAAGAAATTTTCTAAGTTACCAGGTTGAACATGAACAACAATGGGAAAGAATATTAATATATCAGGTTGTTTATGTCATTCGAAGATGGAGCCACATTCAGAAATCTTGAATTAAATCTATAAAGAAAGGCTATAATAATAATAAGAGAACTATTCGAGTAATTATTCTTCAAGCTAAATAAAATTCCTTGATTTAACTTTACTTAAACTCTTAATTAATATCTGATAGTTGCCATGCGACTAGTTCAATAAATCTAGATTAATGGCTTGTATGTATGTTTTCTTGACATGCATGAAAAATAACCACCGATAGAAAAACACATTTGAGATATTGTTTGAGTGTTGATCTGATATTATTCATTTCCTTAAGAATGAGCCATCTAGATCCCAGGTATTATTTGTTTTATTAATTTTTCAACTTTTAAAAATATTTCTACAACATAGTTCATTGGCTACATACAATTCTCTATCGGATCCTCATTTACAAAGTTACTTTAGCAACGAACGTATTCGATCCCATTTAAAACATGCTGGATTAGTAAATTGACCTTTTATTTTCAAGTTTAATACAAAAAACTATGAATGCTTTTATTTAAGATTTCCGGTCGAGGAGAAATTATAGCTGATGGTGAATATCGATCAAGATTAGCACGACGTGAACATGACAGGCATGTTCGACATATACTTGCTGAAAATATTGTCAATCGGTAAAAAGAAAAAGAAAGAATTGAACTAGTTTTCAAAGTGAAAATATTTAGAGCTATTGATATGGAACGAGTACGACAAGCTGAAACGAAACGGCAATATGAAATGATAGCTAGAGCAGCTTCAGTTAATAATATGAAAGTAAATAGTTGAAAAATATTTTATCTAAAAAATGCTTCTTAATTAGGAATCTAAGAAACGTGTTGGAAGTTCATCTGGTTTATTGGTAAATTTAAATGATGTGGGTTCGTTGTCTCTTGACCTATCTTGTTGCCAAATGCGACCAAAAAGTGCTAATCCTCAGAATGAAATGGTTTGTCTTTTATTTTTCATTTCGAAACAAATTTGAGCTAATTTTATTACTTTTAAGTATAATAAAGGAGGTCGTATTCGTCGATTACAATCGACTCAATTCAGCGATGATCAACATATAACATATTCTTCTAACATTCTCGATCGTCGTCGTCGTCACCGTCGGCGTTCTTCTCAACAAATTAAAACATCAAATAACAAACAATCATCATCTACAGTAAAATACTATTTATTAAAATAAAAATAGTAAAATTTTTCCTATTTATCTTTTGCTAATCAAGCAACGACCTCATTCATCAAATAAATATTCCGATTCATTTGCAACACCTTCATGTCGAATTTCAATGGTTTATTATGGTCCACATACGAAAGTGGATTATGACCGTTTAGTTTTTGAGCAAATCGATGAAGTAATTGTTATGCAACAACATTGTGGAGGAGAAAATTTAATTGTTTATAAAAATCATCTTAAGCCTGGAGGTTTAGTTGTATAGTTATTTTTGCTTCCTATTCTTAACGATCTTGTTACTATTATTATAGCTGAATTTACATTTGAATCTCGTCGTCATTCAGATTATCCATTCGGCTTATCTTTGTATGTCAAAGGCTTGATTGATAGTCGAATTTCAACATGTTGTGAATATAAACATCGTCATGGTGTTAAACTAGGTGGTGATCGAGGACATTTTGCAATTAAATCAGTACACGGTTCAAAACCATGTATTAGGTATTTTTAAAATAAACAATCAATTGATTACTAATCTCATTTTTATTTTTATTTCATTTAAGATGTGTATATGAAAAGGAAGCACGTTTCAAAAGATACGCTCAATCACCAAAAGAAACAGGTGATGAGCATAAAATGCCAATAATGATCGCTTTGCCTGTCTCCGATGAAATGAAAACGAAAGAAACTTCTATAATAATACCTATTTTACATGAAGCTAAAGCGAGAGAAACTTCCACCATAATACCTATTCAGCATACATCTATTTCAAGTAAATTAGTTTTCTATAAGCATTTAACTTCAATAGTGTCTATTTATTTAGATATAGACAATAATTATTCAGAAGATTTTGATGATTTAGATATCCAAAAAAAATCAGTTAGAGATGAAGATTCAACTGATTCAAGTCATAAGCAATTGCATAAGCGTGAAAAAACAGCCAAATCAAGTAGCTCTAAACCAAAGGTTAGAAATTATTTGCTCTTCTTTAATGTTTTGAAAGAGAAAAGAAAATTAAGGATTATCTTTAGGAAATTTTTTATATAAAAACCATTCAAGCATTCTATTAAATAATGGATTTCTTGTTGAAAATAATTTTAAGGTGAAAAATATAATTTTACAATCATCAGGATACATATTCGATATGTGTAGAAAAAAAGTGACCGTTTTTCATAGTAAATAGATTCTTTTATTCAAACAAAAAAGCTTTTCAGCGCAGCCCCGTTGGGGCTAAAATGTGGAACTCACATATTTCGGACCGTTAGATACTGATCAAATAGAAGTTTTAGTTTTTCAGTGTAGTGAGATCATATTCTGTTCAAAAATAAGATAATAAAACCTTTTTAACATTTGAAGTTTATTGGATTTATCAATAGGAAATATTACTAGAGAGAACGCATGAAAACTTTTTGTTTATAATATGTTAGTATGCTCAAGTGTTGAGTGGTTTCATTGAGAAATATTGTGAATGATAATAGTTTAAACAGTATTTAGGATATAGCTATCAATATTGTTGAAAAATTTATATTTTTTCGTATTACCAGGTGAGAAATTGATACATTTTTTTCATAACCGAAAATTTGATAAAAGCTTCCCAGTGGATGGAAAAGTTCCGAATTGTAAATACACTAAAGTGGTTTCAAGCTCTAGATTAAGGTATTTGTGTGAGAAAAAAAAGATTAAAATCTCTCATCTGTTTATTGTAGGTGATAGAAGGAACGAGTGTAATAGTAGCATGAACTAGTTGCTAGCTTCTGTAGCGATAGCATACACTCGTTGCTAACGTCTGTAATAATAAAAATATGCGCTACTATCGTAACTATGGACTATAGTAATAAAAACGACAGATTTTGATGATTAATTAGGGATTAAATCCTAATTATAATGATTTCTAATTAGTGAAACTAGATTTTTATCAGTGATGTGAATAGTGGTGAACATAGGGAATCGATCTGTACAAAAATTTTATCTAATTAGTGCACTGAAGTGTTAGTTTTTTCATGTTTTATGTCTGTAATGGGGAGGGGGGTGGGGTACAGGGGAGCCGCAAAAACCTAACAATTAAACTTACACTCACTATTTTCTTCGAAAATATATGTGAGTTCCACAAAACATTGTTTTGATAATAATCTTAATATAAATATTTTATCTAACTCTTATTAGTAGTATTTCGATGGAGACATGTAAAAGAAAAAGTATTTATTAGATATACAATTACCAAGATCAAAGGCTCGCGTATCAACCTGACTTTTTAGATTGATTTAGTACGTAAGCTGCAGGATGATTTTTGATGAAGTCATTCATTATATTTTAATATTATAACCTACTGTACGTTTAACGACTGTTGAATAAAACAAACGAATAAATGATTCTTGTCTTAGACTCATCAACCATTGAATGGGACAAAAGTCAGTTGAAGGCACAAAAATTAAATATTTTTGTCATAGATCAACTGAGTATGGATTGTTATTTTTTTTAAATGATAATAAGAGAATATTTGTAGCTGATGTTCATAAGAAAAAACTTTGAAAACATTGATATGAATTAAGAATATAATGATTTCAGCAAAAATTTTCATCTTTTCATTAACAACATAAAAGATGATTCTAGCGTGAGTTGAACAACTGTCTTATCGTTATCAGCGCATGAAATACATCTGAGTGATACTGTTATGACATATACTAGTTTATAAAACTAATTAAATTATTAACGCTTTATATTGACAACATTTATTTTGTTTGCTTTTCCTAATATGCACATATGTATCAGAACAGAGCTTTTTGTTGAAGCAATTCTTGATACTTTAAAACGTCTATTTCCAACTTTATCTTGATGAACATGTACTCTGAACATTCATGTATCATTTACAAAACAAATTATTTTATTCAATCTAGTTACGTTGAAGAGAGTCAATTTTTTGTATTATAAATTCATTTTTTGGATGATCTTGATTTAAAAATTCTATTGTCAGCTAACTATTGCATTTGTAGTATTTCAATAATACATCAACGATTTCGTCGAAATTCGCATCTGACTTACTTTCATCAGTCTTTATGCCGAGGAAATTGTTATTTATTTATTTTCATATTTTTGTCGTTAAATAATGAATTATTGATAAAGAAAAACTGTTGATCTTTATTGTTTATAGACTTTTATAATATTAACAGTATTGCTCATCTTGTCTGTTAAACTATAGAATAGAATTTTTTTTCTTTTATCATCAAAATTCTTTTAGGTATTTCGCCGAACATCGTCAATTGCCCGAGACGAATCATCATCAATAAAATCCAATTCTGATTTTGAAAGATCTGCCAAAAAAAAATCAAGCAAACAAACTTGGCACATTATTTTTCATGGATCGACCATCCAAGCAAATAATAGTCAAAAAGAGAAGAATTATTTACCTCAAAATAGTTTATTAAAATTTTCATTTATTGGAAATAATCAAAAAGAAGAAACTAAAATACATGAAATCAATATGAAACAATTATCAGAAAATTCAGATCCAACTACAAACGATTCATTTCCAATTATCGTTAAAAATATTGAAAAACCAGTACGAATTCGATTAAAGATTCACACTCTAGATAACGACGACGATGACAAGGATGATTTCAATTGGTATCTCAATTACGTAAGTAGAATATTTTTCGAAAATCTTCGTTTCTTTTTCAGTATTATGTACTAGTTTTCTCTCTCGAAGAACCGATCTATTAATCCTAGTTGCCCAAAGATGACGACTTAATCTTGAGTTTCTAGGTAGATTTTATGTTTTACAGTAAACCGATTCTGAAAGAACGAATCCTATCATCAGAGAGACGCTTACGGTTTTAATACATAATTCTTACTAAAACACTGACTTTAATAATATTTATTTCTTGTAGATTGAAATCATCGATCCAGAAACTGAATCTCATTTAAGATTTCCTTGTAAACAATGGATTAAACAATCAGAAGAAAAAGTTCTTCAACTTTCTCAAGTACGTATTTGTTTTACAATATGAATGTGAATCCGAATAGAAGATTTTAAAAAAACACGAGATCATTTTATTTTAAGGTCATGTAATTTTTAATTATGAAACAACCATAGAATAGGATATGAAATAAAAACACATTGAAATGTTTTAGTTGTGATTCTTATTTTAGTAGGCTTTCATATTTTAATACTAGATTCAAACCTATTCAAAACCAGGATTTGAATGTCTCGAACTATAACTAAGTTCAATTAAGATTTTTTTAATCGTTGCAATTTTCGATGAAAATCAATCGAATAAACCCTATCGAGATTTATGAAAGTTTTGATCTATGCTTACCACAGGTGCAATGCAAATAAATATTTGTAAAATATACACTTTTGTTTTCACCATACCATGTTCGCTCATATCTTTACCTGTTTTTTATTCCACTTAAGAGCTCCTATTTGTATACTATTCTACGGGCTTCATGAGAATCCTTGAGAAAAGATAATCGAATAATGTATCAAAATACTTGCAAAATATTTCAATAAGAAAATATTTGTAATTTGCATAGGATGTTTCTCGTGTTGAACGACACCGGACAACCTCTAACAGTAGTTCAAGATCATCTTCAAACGAAAAAGATCATCAACAATCTATAAGAAGTAAGACCAAAGGCAAACCAGTTTATCGTTCAAGAACGTCATCTAATACTTCAAAGCAATCAAAGACAAAGTTTGATTCAGCACGTCGAAATTCGATAGATAATCAGTCAAATCAAAGTGAAAAAACAACTTCTCGTAATGATCGTACTGATCAAGGTTAATCATTTCATTACTCTATCATTGCTCTTTTTTTGCAGTTTGATAACTTTATGATTCTTTCTTTAGAAACTAAAAACCGTTACCGTGTTACAATTTATCCATCACATGAGAATGACGGCAGATTTAATCCAAATCCAAATAGTCGAATATTTTTATGCCTTAATAGTCAAACAAGAGAAATGAACATAAAAAACGAAACTGATCAATTATGTCCAGAATTTGATTCAGGCGTAGAAAAAGTATTTGAAGTTGATTTAATACAAAATATTAATGAAAAACCTGAAAGATTAACAATTGGATATGCTAATTCTGATCCTACGGCAAAAACATGGAAAATTGATAAAGTTTATATTCTTTTAATTTTAATTTTAATAAATAAGAACTGTATGTTTTCTTGTTTTTATTTTAAAGATTGTTTTGTTGAATATTAAATCTGGTGATGAAACAACATTTCCATGCGATGACATCCTTGTTCGAAATGAATTGACTTTACATGCGCAAAAGACATTTTCAGCTCAACTGCAATATTCTAGCGACGATGGTAAGTGAAATATGTGAAATTATGGATATTTCATTCGAATATTTTTCCGAGAAGTTGGAATTCCACTGAAACCTTTGACAAATATATGCATTAAATATTTGATAGATTAGCCAGATCTTGCTAGGATTTTCACTACACCACTACCACTATGTAATATTTATAAATAAAATTTCATTGATTTTCCGAGAGGAAGGCACTTGAACAGATTTTCTAGATAGTTGAATCCATAAATTGATATCACGTAAAAAATTATTTTCTTTTAATTGAAAATTATTTTTTGATAAAAAAAAGAATCTAATTTTTCAACAAATAGTTATTTAATCGAAATACTGATTTGTTTTCACAATCATGTTACATAGTTCACCAGAAATATCGACAAGAGAAAGATACCATCCATCAGAAAGTGATCTTATGGATATACGATCATCACTGATTATGTTGTACATAAAGTACATTGGCGCATACAGATTGAACATTCATGCTGACGATGACATAGTATTTTTTTAACGTCATACTATACATAATTATTCATTTTTATCAGATCGTTTATATTAATTTTGATTCAAAATCTGTGAAAAATATATATTTCATCATTGAAAACTCCTTTTTCAAAAAGAAAAGAGGCATAGAGATAAAAAGAAATATACGGACTATTTTAGATACACCAAGAAATGAAAAAATCAATCATTTGACATCTGAGCATGAACCACAAATCAAAGTATCGGAAAAACAGCAGAAGAATGATGATGATGATGATGATAACAATAATAAAATGAAAAATGAAAATAAGCAAAGATCTTCTTCAATTAGAAATATGCATGACGAGGATGATGGTAAAAAGAAGAAGAGTGAAGAAAGGTCTCCTTCATTTCAAAGTATGAATGATAGTGATGCTGATTACAGAACGATTTTTAGAAAATTAGATCCAGATGATAACCTAAGATTAGGTTCACCTTCAAGCAGTCCTTTACCTCGCTTTAGTCGACAAAATGATACTCAACAAGAAAATACAAAACACATTGTTGATCCTCTTGTGGGTCTTGACAGTCTTACAGATCCAACTCCTCGTTCAACTGATCAACTTAATCCGAATTCTTCATCACATAGAACTATTGATAATGCACAAAATCGATTGAAAAGTTCGCATCGAACTACTAACGACAATGATGATGACGATTAAACAGTATTTTCTCTTTTTTGTGACATATTAATAGTTTTTCGTTTTTATTTCCATTTACAAATACACTATGAATGTAACTTTTTTTTCTTCCTTTTCTGCTTCTTCTATAAGAGCGTTTTTAAAATAAAGTTTATATAGGTCAATCTATAGAATTGAATAGACCAGTCACATAGGGAGGCATATGACCACGCCACTGAAAATAAAAATAAAGAATTTTAAAATAAAGAAAGAAAATAGAAACTTTATACTCGATCGATGGACATAAAATAAAACTCATCAGGACAATCATCATATCCTTTCACAAGTGCATTGATCATTGTTTTTGATATACTACGATCAGGTATTATTACATGAATTTCATGGCGAGTCATATCAATTGAACGAATAAATCCTAAGAGCATATTATACTAAATTGTTTTTAAATATGAGAATAAAAGCGCTGTTACCAAATCCAAGACATTCAACATTCGCTCGTTCATCAATTAATGCTGGAAATGAATTCGCAGCATAATATAACTAGAAATAAAGAATGAATTATTTTACTTTGCAAACTATTCAATTCGTAGATAAATACTAGAAGTAATACTTGAATTTATCTTTCAATTTTTGACAATCAGTTATTCGTCAAGACAAATATCATGTTCTGCAACACTAATATTTATCAACCGACCAGTTAACTTTATAATATCTAATTTCTAACAAATTGCTCAACAGAAATATCAGCTTGTTTAATATTTTGCTCACTAAAATTGTTGTTTAGTCACAAGCATTGATCCATATCAGAAAACAATAGTTTTACTGTGATTTCAGCAGAACTACTACATACTAGTGATACGTTGTTGACTAGTTAATGGTATCAACATTTCTTATGGACGCATTTTAATCAATCTGTTAATAATCGAAGTTGACTATTATTCAATATGGAATAAAAATTAGTGAGCAATATCTGATAGTATGTGTATCTTATGCTAGCTCTTGCTTCACTATAATCCAGAAGCAAAAAATCGAGTGAGCACACTAGAGTTGGTCAGTTATCACTTTAAGTCAGTTAACAGTTATCTAATAACTGGTGCAGTTTTTTTCTCCATGATAAAGTAGCTGATCGGTAATGATTGACTAATAACTAGCCGAGTACCAGCTATC
Source organism: Rotaria magnacalcarata (assembly GCA_900239745.1). Classification (NCBI taxonomy): domain Eukaryota; kingdom Metazoa; phylum Rotifera; class Eurotatoria; order Philodinida; family Philodinidae; genus Rotaria; species Rotaria magnacalcarata. The sequence goes on along the minus strand of OENM01001532.1, from coordinate 5,986 downwards.
TAGGTAACTAACATCAAATCTATGGCCAATTACTAGGTGATAGTTTGAGTAAAACTAAGTTATTTAATTCAGAATGCAGTAAGAGTTAATTATCGTTAACGATCAGTTATTTTATCATCCATAGGCGCATCGAAATCTATAGAAGTATATTTACATTTCCGATTAAACTATACTCTACGAATGGACTCATCAGCATACATTTACTATTGAAATAAGAATGTTAATTTTCGAATGAAAAATACACTAAATTACAGAAAAAGTAGAAAACAGAAAACGATTTTTAATAATCGTTCTAGAAAATTGTTTGTTATGTAGAAACATCATTTTATTTTTCACTAATAACTATGATCGCTTGTTAATAAATAACATGCGCTAATGTAACATACTTTTATTTATCTTTGTTAATAATTACATTCATTGAAGACATAGATTGTTTGATTTGAATAAATTCCTATACTAAATACGTATATTCAACTTATTTTTCACGACATATTTATTATTATCCTTAGTAATAGAGTTTCTATACAAGAAAACATTTCTTCACAGATCTTTTGTTAATAAATTAATTTTTAACAAATAGAATATTTCATCTTATGAAAAGCAGTCGTCTGGAAGAGAAACTTAAAATGAGTAAAAACATCTGCTAACATCAACACAATAGTTTAAAAATAATTATGTACCTTAAAAAGAAAAGAAAATGAAATGCAGTTTCTTCTATGATTGATTCTATTCTTTTTTTCATATTTTGTGAAGTATGATTTTTCTGTCTGGTTTTCATTTAGTTTTCTTTTGTTGAATAAAACACCAAACGACTTTTAAAACAAGGGCTCAGAATAGCAAATATTCATTAAATTAGAAATAACTTTCATTACTCCGGCTATAGTTTCATCGTTGCCCTTAGTTTTAAAGTGGTTGAGTAGATTCGAACTTATAATTTTCTCATTTTTCCTATTCAGCCAAGTAAACTAATAAGTAATCTAAAAACAAATAGAAAACAATCTTATTACCATATCATGTTTAACTCTACATAGAGCAATAATAGATCCATTCAGCACTTGCAATAAATATTTTGATTCAATCTGCCGATGTAATAGTCCAATTCCAACTTTTTCAAATTTTAAAATTTCAATATGATTAATACAATCAATTAATGGTTTTATAATTAGTTTTTTTGTTTCAATTTGAGAAAAATATGACCAAAGACATGCTTGACGAGTTAAATTTGATTTTCCATGACTATGTTGACGTACTGGTGTTAACAGTAAATTATAATCATATTTATCATATGAATAATTTAATGGTATTTGATAAACGTGACGATACCGATTGGAAATCAAAGCATTTTTTGACCATAAAGGATTAATATCAGGCATTATATGACGAAAATGTGGACTAGATGAACGTAATTGTACTAAAATAGCCGGTTTAATGAGATCAATTAACTCTTTCATTATAACAAGACCGGTGTCTAAAAATAAGAAAATTTTTTTTTATGAAAATTTCAAAAGAATAACAAGATTTAATTAACCTGATCCCCATCCCATTGTATTAACAAGTAATAGATCATATTGCTGATTTTTTATGTAATCGTAAGATAATTTAACATAATTTAAATAATTAAGAATTTTATCATTTTCCACTTTAATATTGCCAAAATAAAAGGATTTCAATGGTTTTTTTAAATGTGATGCTGATGGACCAAATAATGGTTCTGTTAGATTATTTATTAAGGATATTGAACCACTTGGAGTAAATTCACTTTGACCTAGATCACAATCTAAAAATGCTATTCTTGGAAGCATATTCGTTTGTGAAAGACATTTATTAATTAAATAGCGCAGATATGTTGATTTGCCAGAATCTTTTGCACCACACACAAATACAGTTAATGGATCATCAGTCACTTTATTGATAAGTCGATAAATTATTTCATCAGTTGTTGAACGAATTTCAATTGGATAAACAATTGAGCGATGCTAAATTACGTATAACACTTTCATTAGATAAAATATTTATTCTTGATTAAGTACTTATTAATTCTAGTAGTATTAATTACTATACTGTTTTATAACAGTTAAGTTCTATTTCTGTCAGGATTATTTAAAAAGTAATTAAATAAAATATTACGCTATTTTTTCAGTGATTTCAGCAAGTTCATAGAATTTTCAAACGATCCCTTGAGATAAAAATGTTTCGTTGTTTCCACTTGAACATTCAAGATTATCGAGAGCAATAAAATTGACACATACTATACCTTACATTTTAACATACTCAGAATTGTTCAAATTCAATATACCGACTTTAACAAGCTCGATTCATAATTCTTAACGCAAAAGTTCTTGAAAAAATTTTAAAATTTTGATTCTGATCTCATTTTTTCAAATGTGAGTCTTAGTATGAAAATTATGATGCTATTCTAGAGAATAAAGATTCTTGATTAAAGAAATAAAAATTTTAATTTGCTCAAAAGATTTTTCTTGATCGGTAAAAATAATTTGTTAATCATTAATTTTTCGTATTAGAAAAAGATGTTCAAATGTTGCTAATCTACAAGAAGATGTAATGAAGCGATTGTGTATGTTTTATAGTTCATCTTGTAGCAGTGCTACTTTTTTCTCCCGAAAAATTCTGCATTTGCGTAGCATCCAACTGAAGCTATGATACTTAAGTGGGCACTGACAGAATGTTTTATTCTTTAGTATATGAAAAATAAATCATATCAAGTTGTTGAGTATTTGAATTGTGAATATTAAAATCTTACATAACTATGTTTGAAAGCTCCCATGCCAGGCCATAATTGTTTAAAACCATCTGTATTTTCTATTTTTTCCTCATCGGTATCATCATTATTATGAAATAACCATTGCTTTGAAAGATTACTATTACTAAACTGTTTCATTGATTCAATCCATGTTGTTTCAAATTGTTCAACAAAAAATACTGATAGACCATGATGAAATTTTGCTAATCTTTGAATAAATTCAATGTAAATTTCGGGTAATGGCAGTTCAATACGATAATCATTAAAAAACGAAAGAATTTGATTCTCATGCATTGAAGTTTTTGAAGAAGATGATGCAATTTCAATTGACATCAATGATTGTGATGATAGATTGAATATGGAATAGGATTTTAACGGTTCTAGATTGAAACCATGAAGACATGCTGGTGGACCAGATACTTGGATTAATGAAAAAAGACCAAGAAGAGTTAAACGAGATGACCGAGGAGAAAATATTAAAGCGCGACGTGTTTTTGAATTAACAAAACAAAGACTAAATTGAAATAAAATTGCATTTTAATCAAATACAAACTAGAAAATAGAACCGATCAGTACCTGCATTTTGTATTAGTTAACTCTTCGCCGTTTAAAGTATTTTCTTGTTCATTATTTGAAATAATAAATAGAATTGAATTTTCATCTGAGTCTTCATCATTATTATTGAAACTCAATTGTTTTTTAATTTTATTAATTTTACGTTTTTTTATTCGTTTTTTTTTACTTTTTAATGATAAAGAAGAATTTTCATCTAATCTTTTGATTTCTTTTTTTAATTTAGTTCTTTCTTTTCGTGGTGATGTACGTAATTGAATAGGAGGACGAAATTCCCGTAAAAGAAATTTTCCAACTGATGTTTCGACGATAACTGGTGCTTCTTTAGATTTTTTCATCTAAAATAATTTTATTTCTATATTTTCTTTGATTTTTTCATAGAGGAAATAGAATTGATAGTTGCATTTGTTGGAAATTATCAAAAATAAGTAAGTGATAGTATTTAATATAATTTAGTGTTATATCTACGCGTAGTTAAATCGCATTTGTTTTAAATTGATTTATATCAATTTTCAAGTTTTAATAAATTTCTTGACTAATGAGGGAAGACCACCAAGTGTTCAATCGCTTTTCCGTTGAAACTAGATGTTTTATGTAGCTCCCAAGGAGTTATGAATACGCTGAAAATATTTTGGGCGGATAGCTTATTGTTACGAAAATAGACCATTTTTATGGCATTGTATTATGACTGCCGTACTCCCTCTCAGGAACATTAGAAAAATTGATTTTCGAGTTTCGATTTGAAATTTTATACAACAATAGAGGTCAACGAGGATAGTGTTTTATGAATGTTTTTGGCCATTGAATTTGTTTTTTTCATAAAATCTGCCACTTTATTTGAAAGATGTAAAATAAAAATTTCACAATAACTGTGCCTAGTGGTAGGAAACGTAGAAAGGTCTGCAATGTTCACAAAAAGGTGTTCTTTTCAGGGCGTCTTTCTATGTAAAGTTTCAAGTTGAAATTTGAAAATCATTTTTTTTAATGTTTCTGAGGGGGACCCCAGGCTCTCACTAAAACCCATACCTTAGAAATGGTCTATTTTCGTAACAATAAGCTATCCGCCCAAAATATTTTCAGCGTATTCATAACTCCTTGGGAGCTACATAATGTAAGCAGTTTCAACGCAAAAGCGATTGAACACTTTCTGACCTTCCCTCGTAAGTATTCCACCGTGATTAGACTACTTCTAGGAAAAAAGAAACACAATGTCAAAGATGACTGCAACAATCGATTACATTTATTGTCAATATAATTTGAATGAGCAATGTATTATTTTGCTCTTAAGAAAATCTTCAAGACTCTCACATAGAATTGTTTCGATTCAAAAAGAGACTTTCGAAAAGAAATTCATGCATATTGTGTAAGTAAAAAAGATCTTGAGATGAATATTCATATGAAATTTAACTGTAATATTTGGTTAAATAATCCTAGAAATTGTAATTATATATTTCATTTAATGCAAAAATAGAACTAATACAAATTCAAATTGGGATCAGACATTTTTACTATAAACAATAGAGAATCTGCTGAATAGATTGGCATACGATGAATTCAATAAGTACTTTTAAGATCAACGTGATGTCTATTGACTAGCTACGAGAGCTAGATTCTTCTAAAATAATTTTCTTTCTATCTTCATCTCAATTTAGAAAGACACTATCCACTCTACTAGATTCTCTAGTTCTCGATACAAATATAAAATATAAATATCATTATAAATGATATCAATAGAATCAAATAAAAGAAAAAATCATGAATGTTAGCCGGATTACTCTAACAGGTTTTTCAGTAAAGTGTACTGTTTGTATATGAGAGGAATACAGTTCATTATTTTGGTTGAATAAAAAATACTTCATATGTTAATCTCAAATAGGTTTCAAAAGAACTCTAGAAATAAAAATAAGATTAAGAACTTTCTAAAAAAGATATGTACTTATTTATGTAAATTCGATGAAACATTTTTATACAGATGAATATTTCGAAGATAAATATTTTTGAATTCATTCCAAGTTTAGTTACACGTATCAATAATGGCAAGTTACTAGTAAAAATTTTAAAACTAATATCTTTAAATTAATTAAAGAAAATTGAAACATTCCGTTCTTTTAACCAGTTTCACATCTTCGAAGTAAGGTTTCGAATTCGAAGAAATCTAAATGAAAACTAAATTTAGGTTAACAGCAAGATTAAGGAATATTGCATTACATTTCATCATTCGACTTTTAAAGAATACTTACTATTTTGATAGGTTCTAATGCTTTTATATTAAAAATTGAACTGTGCTGTCAAAAAGATTAATCATCAGGTGTTTTGAAAAAAATAGTTACGATTTTATTCTATTTGTTGATCAAACACTTTCTCTATAGTTAATTTATGGAACGAATTAGCTTTCTTCATTATCTAACATGTATCTATTGAATTATGATCAATTATGACCATAGTTTCGTTGTCATGGTATAATCACGAAAAATAAAAAACAAAGCAATAAAACGGCTCAAAACAAAAAATTACTGTCCTAAACCATACGATAGACTCGGTCCGACCCCAAACACACCAAAAATTCGTCAGAATAAATTCTGTTTTAATTCAACAAGCGTCCACACCAAGAAATTAATCCACCAATGAAAGTATGCAGCAAGCCTCTTTCAT
>OENM01001531.1:6101-32296 GCA_900239745.1 Rotaria magnacalcarata | reverse complement strand
ATCGCCTAATGTAACAAGACGATATTAAACATGCAATGACGAAAAAACAATTTCTCTATATTACGGTCTTCGCATCTTTGACCACTGAAACCAGGTGGACATTGACAGCTGAATCCTCCAAATCCATTTGAAATACACATTCCACCATTTAAGCATGGGTTGGGACTACAAGCATCTCCTAAAACACGAAATAGTATTAGAACAATTCAACATAATTCAAATAAAAACAGAATGATCTATGATATTCGCTATAAAGCATACTATTTTCACATCGTTGACCATTATAACCAGGCGGACAAATGCACTGGTATCCACTGTTTCCATTTGTCGGTCGACATGTTCCTCCATTCATACACGGTTGAGAAGCACATGGATCACCTGATATATAGAGAAGAATTCAAATAGTCAAAAACAACATATAAACAGTATGATAACTCACGATCTTCACATCGTTGGCCACTGAAACCAGGTGGACATTGACACGTGAATCCACCAATACCATTCGATATACAAGTTCCACCATTCAAACATGGGTTCGGAGTACAAGCATCTCCTAAACGGGAAAAAATAATATTAAAGCCACTGAACATAATTCAAAACACAAGGAGATGATGTATGATATTCAGTATAAAACATACTATTTTCACATCGTTGACCATTAAAACCAGGTAAGCACATGCATTGGAAGCCTGTATTTCCATTTGTTGGCCGACATGCTCCCCCGTTCATGCAAGGATTCGGTTGGCATACATCTCGAATTTCACAACGCATTCCTGAATAGCCCGGAGGGCACGCACAACGGAAACCACCGTTCTCTCTCACACACGTTCCTCCATTAATACAAGGTTGCGAAGCACAAGGATCGCCTGATGTATGAAGGAGAAAGTAAACATACGGTCAAGAAAAACAAAATAAATTGAATATCTTACGATCTTCACATCGTTGCCCACTATATCCTGGTTGACATTGACAAGTAAAACCTCCAAATTCGTTTGACGTACAAGTTCCACCATTGAAACAGGGGTTTGGTGTACAAGCATCTCCTGGAAAGTACATCATCATATTCAATTAAAATGTTTCTGGAATTATTATTTTTTCGTTATAATGAAAACATGAGTCTTCACTTTCTTACTCATTTCACAACGTGTACCCATATAGCCAGGCGGACACATGCATTGATATCCACTGTTTCCATTCGTTGGTTGGCATGTGCCTCCGTTCATGCAAGGATTTGGTTGACATGCATCTCGAATTTCGCATCGAGTCCCAGTATATCCAGGTGGACAATTACAACACAAGGCACCATTTTCTTGGAAACAAGTACCTCCATTCATGCAAGGTTGAGAAGCACATGGATCACCTTATTTAAGATAATGTGATTAAGCAGGCAATTCATAGACAATTCGATGGCTTACTATCTTGACATCGTTGACCGCTGTATCCTGGTTGACATTGACAAATAAATCCTCCAAAACCGTTCGCCATGCAAGCTCCCCCATTGAGACAAGGATTCGGAGTACATACCTCGCCTACATTTTCTTGTAGCTCTATTATTCTGTTGTATTTAAGCATAAAATAATAACTTACGGATTGAACAATCGAAGCCTGAATAACCCGGTGGACAAATACATTGAAAAGAATTACTATTCGTAGGTCGACAAGTAGCACCATTACGACATGGTTGACTAGCACATGGATCGACACCTGATATTGAGTCAACCATTATAGATAAATATATATGAATAAAAGATAATCGAACTTACGTTGTTCACAACGTTGACCAGTATATTGATTTTGACACATACAGGTAAATCCACCGATTCCATTTGGTATACATTGACCACCGTTAAGGCAAAGATTTTCTGCGCAAGGATCGCCTAATATTATGAATAGGAAAAAAATTAATGCCAATCATTGTTATGAATACTTACGTGTTTCACAACGTTGTCCTGTATATCCAGTTAGACATGCACAAGTATAAGAGGTTCCACTTGCTGTACAGATACCATTATTTTGACATGGATTTGGCATACAAGGATCCGTTCCTATATTGTATAAATAATAATAGTAATAATAATAATAATAGACGTTTTTATTTTGAATAACTTACGAAGTTCACAACAATTTCCTTGATAGCCCGCAGGGCACATACACATGAAGCTTCCTGCATTGGTTGGTTGACATGTGCCACCATTTTGGCATGGATTAGGTGAACATGGATTAAAAGGAGGAAATGTTACTGCATTGTCTATTATCAATTCATATATATTGTATATTGAAAATAATTCTATCAATTAACTTACTAATATCACATGTACGACCTGTATATCCAGGTGGACAAGAACATCGAAAATATCCTGTCATTTCATCAGAAACACATGTTCCTCCATTTTGACAAGGGTTTGGTATACAAGCATCACCTATGATGAACAATATATGTCAATAAATAACCTATGTATAGATAGTAGTTTCTTAAACTCAAATACTTACATATCTGACAAGTGAGTCCTTGAAATCCCGGTCGACATTGGCATGTAAAACTGAGTAATCCTTGTGATTGACATGTACCACCATTCATGCATGGATTAGGAATACAAATATCTCCTAAATAATAAATCATATGTTTTTTATATGGTATCAAATACAAAAATATAAAGTATATTCCAAATAAACTTGATTTAGAGTTATTTTTTGTTTACGAACTTACTTGTTTCACAATTCATGCCATTATAACCATATGGGCATTCACAAATAAAACTTCCAAGGCCCATAAGACATCGTCCACCATTTTTACAAGAACAACCAATATTAGAACCTAGACGAAAGAAAAATCACAAACACTATTACAATCTTTAGAATAAATCCTTACCATAAGTACAATCGTCTTGCCATGGTGGACAAATACAACTAAATCCATCTTTAGTATCAAGACAAATTGTACCCCATGGACATGGCTCATTTGAACAATCATCGTAACCTGATTTAATATTGAAATTATCGATTGCATACATATATATATATATATATTTTTTTTTGAAAAGAAAATATTTAACAAACGCTACATACCACGAATAGATGTAAAATCACCGGAATTACATAAATCAGTTGAACACATACACCAATATTGGCCATTATATGTAAGACAACCATCGACGAGCAAATCACGTACCCATCGCTCGTCCGTACAACGCCGATCAGCAACTTTAAAAAATAAATATAAATCATTGTTCTAGTTTGCTTTTGCTTTTGAAATCTTTTACGTGTAGCATTGGCATTAGATGCTTTTAAATAACATCGTTGATTATAGTGACATGGCACAATACATCGACTATTAGGGCCGGTATCTGGAATAGTTGGACATGCAAAACATCGTTTATCTTCTTCGATAATCGAAATAGCCGATCGACCGACTACTGACGATGAATCATCTGTTCAAAAAATAAGATAAATATAAATATTCATGCTGTTTTGTTTTCTAAATCAGGAAATAGAAGATTACAAACCTGATGCTTTACGATGTTCAGTAGTAAAATTTGTTGGATTAGCAACAGTAAATGAAACGATTGAGATAGTAAATAATGATAGCCACTGGACAATCTAATAGAAAAATATTTTGTAGTACAATACATATTACTAACGAATTTCTACTTACCATATTTCAAGAATATGCAATGTCCTCAATAACGAGGATATTTAATAAATAACTATGTATTCTCTTTATTTTATCTCCTCAACGTACGTATATATATTTGCAACAAATTGCTATTTACTCCTGAGTCTATCCGTATGTTGTTTGTTTCAAAGTTGAAGGTGTATTCTCTTCCTTGTTCTTATTTCGCTTTTTTCTTCACTCTTTACGTACGCATAAACATTCAACATGAGAATAACAAAAACCTTGAACAATATGCTCTCTTTTGTCTTCATTCTATTGTAATTTCAATTTTACAAAGGACAATTTGTGGGACACAGGATTAGATATGTATTATCATCTCACTTTTAGTTCATGATTACAAAAAGAAGCAGATATCAAAACTATTTGAAAATAGATTTAAATAATTAATGGCTACGGAAGCCAACAATATGTTTTACATAAATGTCCTTCATCGTCGAATCTTCGGATGTCATATGTTAACCGTACATGAGGTCTATTTACTAACATTCTCCAGCAGATACAATATACGTTTAAAAAAATTTGTTTTAAATAGAAAGAAAAAAGAAATATATCATCTTCTATAAAATTATTGGTATGTTAAGAATAAAAATCACTTTGAAACGTTTTTGATACTACACTCATTATCTTCGAATGATAATACAACACTACTGAGATGAAAGATAATATTTTTATCTCTATGTAGAACACTTACCATTCTTCACAATAACAGTAGAGCAAATACCGATGGTGGTCAGATATCTTATACTTCGAAAGTAATATGATCAATAGCGTAAAATGTGGTAGAGTATTATTTAGTCTTTTTTTTCCTCTTCTCCTTTTTTTTTGCGTCACATAAAGTCCTTTGTTGAATTGAGCATTGAACAAAGACGGATGAAAAAAGAAGGACTACAACATGATCGTTACCATTGTCATGTTGCCTTGTGAAAAAAAGGAATTAGTTTATGTATGATGATACACGCATCAACACTACATAGGACAGTCATGAATAAAAGTAATCAGCGATGACTGTTTTTAGATACGTAGGGGATTGTACAATGAGAACGAACAGATTACTCAATGCGAAGGGGGACAGACAAAGAACGATGGTAGTAATATTAGCGATGATGAGGAAGGGATTAGAAGGTGTATAAAAAAAATAGAATCATGTTCTCACGTAATTTCGTTTTTAATCATTTGCAAATGAACTCAAATTTCGATCATAGCTCTTGTACATGTTCACCGTTGAAAATTATGCAATAAACAAGAAAAGAAGAATACAACAGGATATTAGATTATGTACATATGATTCAGTTGAATTTCAAAGGACAATAAATCTCCTTGTTTGATACATCAAATGAGCTATGAAAAGCAAGGTCTTTTTTTTCAAAAACTAATCAAAATTCGACCTGAACTTTGACGAATCGATCTAAGAATTTAGTTATCACGAGATATAATAAGCATTTAAATAGATATATTGTTTTGTTGCACTTGCATACTATAGAGATATCGTTTTGTTCGGTCTTATACTTCGATGTAATCAACGTCACATGCATAATGATTGACATACAAGAGGACGAACGGGTAAAGAGAACAAGAATTCTCACCTATACATTGACATAATAGCGATAAGTCCGAGTGTCATTTTAATACATTAATTCTATTTTCAATAGTTCGTTTTTCGTTTTAATTAAAAACAAATGATTGCAGTGCTGCAATATTTGATTATGCAATTTATATCTATACATAAGCAAGTATTTGTTTAGACAAGAATAATCTTAATCAGAAAAAAATACGAAAGTATTAGTATCATTACTAAAACAAGATTTAAGAAGTTTGTCAAGACTTTTAATTAATGCGTAGAGAATTTTTCTTTAAGAAAAACTAGATCGAAAGTTCTGAAAACGTTCGAAATAGACACATCGAGGGTAGTAAAATAAAAGTTTTTGTACACATAGATTTCCCGAACGTGTTTCTTCCTTTGAGACATGGATGACGCAAGAGTTCGAAAATGTTTTCAAGTTTCAGCCAACAGTCGACTTTTTTTTCTTGGCTCTTTTTGTTTTCCTATGAAAAATATTGTTTCCGTTGTTTAATAATATCAAAGTACTGAAAACCTTCTAACAAAAACAAACAAGTTTTTTTTTCTTATGAATAGCGACATTTTGTATACGATCTGAAAATGTCACCAGGAGATTATTTTAATAAAACAATAGAATTTAAATAACTTTATTCAAAGCCTAAAATAGAAAAAAAGCAAACTTATTCAGTTTACTTGTTAAAAATTAATCTGGAATAAGGCACGTATTACAGTTGATTATCGCTTGTGTGATAAATAGGCCTTTACTTTTTTCAAGGCCGAGACGTCCTTTAGAAGACGTTGTTAATGCTTTTCGATTCAGTGGACTTTACTGTATACTTAACACTAAGTAGGACAAGGTTCGCCTTAAGTCTTTTTCTTTCCTCTCAATATATATAATGGAGAATAGATTAAGACTGTAGTAGAGAAACAAATTGATCATAATTTTATTTTTATTTGATAATATTTTCGAAACAGATAGTTCATATACCAACAGAAAACTCTCGCACTCTGGTCCGTCATTTTATAATTTTATTTTAAATTACATGCCGATTTTTAGTGTGCACCATGGAGTTCTTTAATTGTTTTTGCGACAGAAAAAATATGATAAATTCGACATCTCGAAAAATAATTATCTATTCTTAGGAGAAGTCTCGTATATGATCATTAAAAACGTTTCATTACAAATAAAAAAACGAACACTACAGCGCTTCATAGACTCATGTGTACAGTTGGAAAAAAAATATCATTGACTATCATGTGAAGCTCATTGGAGAATGTCAGGATGTGCGATAAGACAAGCATACAGCGAAAGACTGTGGCTTTACAGTGTTTCTGTTAAAAGCCATAATGAAAAAATTAGACTTCCAATGATATTTATCGGTTTTGATTTTTCTGATGAAAATTGATTTCTAATGACATAGAGTTTCTCTGTTTTAACATATTTACGCTATGGGCTGTAACATTGCTCCGAATGGATCTGTAGTCAAATCGGTGTCGAACTAGTTTTTTCTTTGTTTCTGCGTGCCAATATTATTTAATGATATCTCATCGATTAGTAGTGAATAAGTATATCGGCTTATGATATTTGTAATTTTTATTTTTAAATACAATTAAATCTAGTTTATTCATTAATTCAACATGTTAAAAGACAGAAAAAAAAGCTTTTTTACTATGAAATATGAAAAAATACCGGATATGCGATGTTCATTTCGTCAATAACACATATCTAATATTTGCTTAGTTCTATGGAAATATAGAAAATGATTAAGAAAAACAAAATAATTATATATATATATATTGTTGTTGTTCAACGTACATTCACCTCTTTGTCATTCGTGTTAGTTATACTTTTGTCGTATAAGAAAAAAGAAGAACAAGAACAAGACAAGGATTGTTATTATTATGATTATTTTATGCATATGAAAACATGAGTAAAACAGATGTTTTATCGTAAAGGAAGACTTAAATGCGTTCGACAATATCGTTCAATACTTTGTCAAAACTTTGCGTAGTTGATTCATACTCATGTGAATGACGAGGATTTTTAAAAGCTAATAATGGTGAATGAGATTTAACAGCGATGCGTGATACAACATTTGTATCATTACTGATATGCATAACATATTGACGCATAAATTCTTCAAATGTTTCAGTGGATAGAAAATTATTTGTATGATTATTAACAGATATTGTTGAATATCGCTCACTATTCGATGATGATGAACGTGGTGACATTCTTTCGTTTGAATGAGCTTCAAATGCATCACGATGTTTGGTATATACATCATAGACAAAATGCCAACAACTTTCGATTTCTTCAGCTTTCGGTATTTGATTACAACTGATGCCTAATATTGGTTCTTTAGTAACTGATGCTGCTTTACATAGAATTAAATGTATCTTAGGTAATTTAACGCCATTTTCATCAGCGCGATAATAAAAACTATAATGACGATAATATGAATATATACTGGACGGTTGAGAAAAACCATAGAGAAGACTGAAATTGATTTAAAAGAAGAAGAAGATTAGTTTTTACCTCTTTCGTAGCTCATTGTCTTTACCTGAATAGATATTCAAAGCCATTTCGATGTAAATGTTCTTCGCTAACAGGCAAAATAATTCTATCAGCAGCTGCTAATGCTATTTCAGTTGCAATATTGAATGAAGAATTCGTATCGATAAAAGTCATTAATTTAATTCCACGTCGTTCGCCTATTTTGTTTACGAAGACACGTAAACTTTGTGTTATTGTTCGCCATGCATTGGCATATGGCGTTATTGTTGTTGCACTTCGTTTTAAATCCATTGCTTTACCTAATAATTCAAGAGACGTATCACCACATAAAAGATAAACCTACGAAGCAAAAAAATTTACTTTTTCAAAAATAAATGATGAACTTCGTAACTTACATTGCGGGGCAATTGATTGTTAAATTTCGATACATTAAATAGAAATGTACGTGGATCAACATTATTTGGTAAACCAACCGATGTAAACAGGTCAAGATAACCGGATACGGTACGTGGTATAAATTGTTGTCCATCAAGTATCATTGGATTCTTTTTTAGTGAACCAATTTGCGAAACATAATCATGGCCTTCATCGTCATCACCTGAAAAATAAAATAAGTTCTATGGTTTAGACGTACGAGAATTCTACAGAAGACAAAGCAAAAGATGATTAATACGAAACGCTTATAAGGTTTCAACAACATTATTATGGCTCGATAGAATTTCATTGTGTCGCAAAAAAAAGAAATGCTATTTGTATCTTCTTCATATAACGTAGGAGAAGAGCTGGGTGAAAAAAAAGTTAATATAAAATATTCATCTGATGAGATTTCATTGATTTGTTAATAGTCGAAATCTTCGGGAAAAAAATCTAATGTTATTTCTTTTGTCTTTTAAAGTGTAGAAGGAGAAAAATATTAACATTGTCAAACCATGATATATACCTGGCATATTGTAGAATTTCTATATGGAAGAATGCTTTTTAGCAATGATTCATAAATGTGGAAAATATTTTTGTTCGGCCAGAGTTCTAAGTACCGATACTTGATATTGCATTATTTTTCATTGAGGCAAAATGTGCTTAGTATTTTTAGAAATAACAGAAAATGCGTAGGAAAAAATGGTTTCCATTAAAGTTTAGAAGCGTTGAAATTTTCAAGTAAAAAATATGTTTTGAAGTTGATTATTTTTTTTTGCCACAAAACGGATTACCCTGCAGAATATTCGAGAAGTTAAATATTTTATACTTTCAGGTTGGTGCTTTTCTTTGAACAAAACTCAGAAAACAATATCAATGTCCCAAGACGAATCAATACATGTAATCAAACATTTTTACAGCTGAATAATCAATTTTAATCCGCATGAATTGTTTATTAGATTTAATTAAATAAAAGCTTTGGTAAAACTTTAAACGAAATTCTAGGCGACAAGATTTACATTATGTTAAGCTAAAAAAATAGTTCATAACCTGCGTAATACATGATTTGTCAAAAACCGTAAAGTTGTATCGAGAATTTTCCAGTGGATATTTCAATCTGTTGATCAAACTCTCAAATATCGAAAGAATCATTACCTAGGCCATTAGAAATCTTCAATATCGATGATAACAGCAGAAAATTTCCTTGTCGGGAGTTAAACTACGGCCTTAGAATATTAGGTCAATCGTTTCGGCTCAGATCAACCTAACTTGTAACAGCTACTAATTAAATTTTCACAAATCATTTCAATTTTTGCGCTTGAATAGAATTTAATCGATTGATAATGTTAACTACGAAAGAAGGCGTTTCATTGGGGTATCACATCTACGTTTTTCATTTTCTAACCATCATTACCTTAGAGAAACATGAAATATAAATAATATTCGAACATAAATACATGAACTACTCAAACGAGTTGACGATATTGATATACGTATTTATGTATGAGAAATATAATTGATGAATAAAAAATTGCACAACATAAAGATCAAGTAGGACTTATTTTCATCACGAATACATTTCCCATTAATAACACACTTCTTTATATTTTTGCTTATGGATATTTTTTTCTACATTATCAAGAAATATTCTGTGGTTTATTACAAAAAAATGATTGAGAGAGAGAGAGAGAGGGAGAAAGTGTTATATTAATACATGCCGAAGTGACATTTTTTTCTTTCTATCTGTCTTTGTTGTAGTTTTAAACTTACCAAGAAAAGCATGGCTTAGATCAGCTTGTGGGCACATATCAACAACAAGAACTGTTTTATCTGGATTTCTATATGCATATTTAATAGCCAAATGATATGTTAAATTGGTTTTACCAGAACCACCACGATTATTCCATATTGCATAGCTTCCCTCCGATGGCATTTTCTAAATAGAAAATTGTGTTTATCAATATAGAATTATATTTCATTCCAATATATAGAAATCCAGTACTCATAAAAATAGAAACATATGTTTTTTTGTTAATAAAGCAACACAAAATGGATGGATTATTAATCTCTATGACTATGATCTTAGCGAAGGATAGTTTTTTTTTAAGTATGTTGATATTAAAAGAAGATAAATGCAAACCTTGCTCCTTGGTGATGAAATAGGAGTCGAGACTATTGAAGAAGCCATTTAAGATTTTCTTGATGTGGAAATAGACGATGAGATTACGATTGTTGTCTTGCGAAAAGTGTTGTCGTTTAATGTTCTGATGAGTACGAACAACAGTTGTCTTAATCAACTATGTGTACAATAATCAATGATCAATACTGTGCACAGCGCTAATAATGACATCGAGAAAAGTTAAGCATCTCGTTTTTCCATTTTCTTCTTTAACGATTGTAAAAAAAAATGCTGAATGATGACGATGCTTTCATCAGCAAAAAACAGGAAAAGAAAAAAAAATCAGTCGATGCGGTTGATTGTCTTTCTCTTACTATTCTGTTCTGTCATATTACTAAAAGGAACAAAATAGAAAAAAAAATTGGAGCAACTAGCCTCTTTCTCATCTGTTCTTTTCTGATGATCCTTCGTTCTTTGACGCAGTTTGTCTAGGAATGTTATCTGCCTTTTTCTGACTGACTATAAAATTCATACAGATTCACATATTGTATACTTAGGTGACATCGCAAGAGTTCGATAGTTTTCATTCTTAGAAACTCCATGACGAATATCATTACTTATCTACTATATTTGTGTAAACTTCTCTCGTGCTTTTGAGAATAATGAATCCAATATGTAGAGAAATGGGTATATTTCATATGCAGCTGCCTTTTCTTTTCTTATCTTCTCATTAAAAAGAGAATTGAGAAGAAGTCAACCCTAATTTATCGTTTTACCTTTCTTTTTTTTAAACAGCTACTCATCTATCTCAAGTAATTTGGAATTAGAGAGATTAATAAATAAAACGAAAAAGAACCTCCATCAATGTATGTATATAGAGACCGAGAGTGAGAGCATTGGGCGCAATACCTATTTTCTTCTTCTTTTTTTTCTGTCAAAATAGAAATAATATTAATTTTACTTTCTAAGTGAACAAGTCGATTCTCATTTAAAGTCAATTTGAAATTTCTTTTCTCGCATGATTATTATCGTTAGAAAAAAAATAATTTAATTAATTATATCTCTCAATCCGACGCTAAGATCTGCATGTATTCATTCTTGATACATACATAGTCACGGTGACAATACTCGTTATTCTCTTAGAATTCAACACGGAAACGAGCAAGCTTGTGAACTAAGCATAGTATTCAATTATGCTAATGATAGTCGACGACTTCCGGACAAGGTTGAATGCATTTTTTCTTCTTACTAACCGAAAAGAACGCACTAAGCAAGACGAAGAAAGAAGAAAAGGATAGCGAATGTGTCGAATATTGATATAAAGAGAGAGCGAGAAAGAACTATTAATATAATCCATATATTTAAATTAATGATGACATAACAAAATAGCATAACGTTATGATTTACTATGTTCATAGTAGGAAACGAAGGGTGCTGGATTGTACATTAGTGCGAAGACAAAAAATAGATAATCAGAAGAGTAAAGTTCTATTTGTTTTCTTTTTCTTTTTCTTTTTTTTTGTGTTCAATTGGATTAGATGTAAGACAGGTGAGAAAATTATAGTATAGGATGAAGAAAACAAATTACGAAACGAACGTTCAATCCAGGAAGATTACAGGAACAGAGGCATGGCCTATCTCTGATAAATAGGATGATATATCTTTTGTATAGAAAAGTTTCTATCAACATAATTCATACCTGTGAATAATAATAATAATAATTGTTGCTGCTGCTGCTGCTGTCGTTCACGTGACATGTATACTGTATCTTAGTTTAATAGTCGCTTATAAAACGACGACAATTCATTAGAAACAATGGAGAGTCATAGGCAAATATCTTTCTTTGTTGATAATCTCGAGTTTTTGTTGATATAATAAAACATCTCGAAAAGTAAAATTATTATTTAAAGTAAATCAATAAAAAGTCTTCCTATCAACTAGTGAACAAATAGTGAAAACGTCTGCTACTAAAAACAATGAGTAGTCATGTAATAACGACAACACGATGAAAACTAAATAGAACGACAGTATGAGTTAGAAAACACACCGTCAGCGGTATTTTTCTTCTTCTTCTTCTTCTTTTTTCTTCTTTATTTTTAATACTTCATACTGTTTGCCGCTTCAACAAAGGCAACAGTAGACACTAGTTTGCCTACTCGCAATTCTTCTCTTCTGTCTATAATTCACATCAGGCGTGCACTCATACGCCACGCACACCGAAGACTCAGCAGTTCGCTCTGGTATATATAAATGATTGGATAAAATACTGTGCTTCGTCACGATTGATGTTAAAACGAAGACAATACTCGCGAGCAAGAAAAGAAAAAGCGAACAGTGATCGCCTATGAAACGTTCAAGTCTATAGAGACATAAATTAAAAAGACGATGTAAGAGTGCTTTTTTTGTATACTTTCTACAATAATATTTTGCAATCGGAAAAATACGCGCGCGAGAGAGACAGAGCAAAAATAAACGATATAGAGTAGTTTGAAAAATAAACGGTCTAGAATGATAATGAATCAAAATATTGCTTTTAGATCGAAGCAATATCGTTCTTTATAGGGTGTACGACACATACAGTTTTACTATCGGCTTTGGCTATCTCTTTCTCCCTCACACATTTTCTATCTCTTGTTGACTTGTTCTTTGATACACACATTCTATCAAAAACCATAACAGCAACACAAACAACCGTATTTTCCATCCTTTCCTTTATATATTATCATAAGACTCGATCATAAACTGATTTTGCGAATTAATCAATGATATACATACATATATCTGCTTGAGAGAATATATCTATATGCATAGGAAATCAGAAGAAAAGACAAGCACAACATAAGATCATTTCTGTCACATTAAAATGAAGTATGTATGAGTGCATCGTCTTCAATAGATAAAATATGCACGTCGTCATTTTCGTTACTGTAAATATATATATATATATCACTTATGTGCGAAACGAGTCTAAGATCTTAACTAAGAAACGATAACTCGATATGCATAAATTATACTACAATAACTACGGAAAAGGTTCACATGGAAACAAATCAAAAGGAGAGAGAGAGAGAGAAAAAAAAAACTAATATATTTTCAATTACTACCACATCGGTATATAAAATTGTGGTTATTAAATGTGAATCCAGGCATACGCATTCTCGAGACTACTCCAGTATAATCATCAATCAACGTACATCCAAGGTATTGGAAAAATTTTTTTTTCTTAAAAAGAAAATTATAAAAGATTCGTAGCAATAGAAAACAGGAAAAGCCTTGTCGAGAATAGTACCCTAACTAACTGATGAACGGAAACAACCACCAACTGATTGATACAAACTGGGCATGAACAATAACAAAAATAAATGTACCACAAACCAAGAGAAATAACTAAAAAGGCACGGTGATATCCGATACACGCAAAGAGAATTTCTTTTCTACCAAAAACGTTTTGTTATTTCAAATAAATTTGTACTCAATTGAACTCATTCACCGTTTTATAGTTCTAATACTGTTTTACTCATTACTAATAATGGAATTGTAATCTCAAAAGAAAAAATATATGAACGCAAACATGAAATATTTGTTATACCTGGTTTGTACGACTCCTGTATGTTGAATGAATGGATGATATTTTCTGCATGAGAAAAGTCGAAATTTACCTAATCGATTAAGAATAAGCCATTTTTACATTTTTCATAGTTCTATACTTGATTTTATACACGGATTAGTTATTCATTTTCTATATCTATCAATGGAAAACATCTTTTCTTTCATTTTACCTATGATAATCAAGTAAATCAATCATACAGATTTATAGAATATTCGTCTTATCAATTGGTATATGAAGTGATTATCGAAATAGATAAAATAATATTAAAAAAATTTCTATTAAACTATACAATTTTCTTTTTTGCATACTCAAAAAGTGAGTACACTCTAGATTCGGTCCGCGTGTCCGTCCGTTAACACGATAACTTTTGAAAGCCTCATCCAATTGTCATGAAATTTTGTACACAGAATGATCCTCATCAATATCTCAGTCGAGTTCGAAGATGAGAAGGATCCGTCAAGAAATGGCTGAGTTATCGAAAAAATTGTCATTGTTGACCAGACCATCCCTGAGGGTGGGGGGGAGTACAGGGAGTTTTTCAAAAAAAATTTTTTTCTCAGAATTATTCACAACATATATAAATCGACTCAGTTTTTGCAGTACACATAACAATCGGATGCGAATAAGATGTTTGCGCATTTTTTTTATACATGTTATTTGTATTCTTTCCATGATGAGTGAACTATTCATAAGCTATTGATTCATTCTTGTTCGAATATGATGTACTATCAAATCAATCCATAGTGTGAATCTAACAAAAGTTACTATAACAAATTCACATATTGAATTTTTTTTCCGGGGTATTCTTTAAGATTTACCCTACAAATGTCGAAAGGTAAAAATGTCGAAAGAAAAACGTCGAAAGATAAAAATATCGAACGATAAAAATGTCGAGAGTAAAAATGTCGATCGATACAAATGTCGAAAGTAAAAATGTCGAAATGGAAAGATGTCGAATGAAAAAATATCGACATCTTAGAATGTCGAAAAATACAAAATATTTATAAAAATTATCGAATTATATTTTGGGGTGTGGGTGTGGGTTTAGGTGTAAGATGTCGATCCGCAATTATGCCGACATCGCACTCACACCCCTACCCCCACCCCCACCCCCACCCACACCCAAAATCGAATAAATACTCTTCATGATCAATACGATAATGGTGTTATTGACTCATCAGATCTTTTTACTGGTCTGTCAATGCTCATTGGCAAGAAGAAAAAATAAATATGAAGCACAAACATTTTTATTCGAGTCGTTGATTTAGGGATTTGCCGTTTTTCACTTTTACTTCGTGTTAAAAAGTTTTTATCAGTAAAAGTTCTACATGAAATAAACATATTATATCTTTTCTCGTCTACTGCTAAATAATGTTTCCTACTGAAAAATTTGAGCCAGTAGACGTTTTTAACTTTCGATCTTTTTCATTTCGTCATATTTATCTTTCGACATTTTGATTTTCGACATTTTTACCCATCGACATGTTGACTTTCGATATTTTTATCTTTCGATATTTTTATCTGTCGACGTTTTAACCACATTTTTTTTTCGACATTTTTACCTTTTGACATTTTGATTTTCGACATTTGTAGGGTTTACCTTCTTTAAGATCTATGTCTAGTTAGAAATTATTGGCTAGTGGCTTTAGAATCGCTGATATAGAATTATTCAAAGTTCTTATTGTTACAAAAAACAAAATTCAGAAATATTTGTTTAAGCCTATCGTGATCGGATTAGATGAAGATTTACGAACAACCAAGCAGTTTAGATAACTAATACAATATCAATTTGACCCAGACACATTTGGAAATATAATAGTTTTAGAGTGAGACATTATCCATAATATCTAGTGCGTAATCAAATACTTTACCGTCAGCTTATTAAAAAGGTGATCGAGAAAGAAGAAAGTATGTTTTAATCGGAATGTATTAACATGCAGAATATCACTTGGTTCTTTTCTTAGTTAAATATTATTTCTCTATAATTAGAATAAAACTTTCCTCGGCATATTAACTAGAATATGTTGACTTAATAAGACTTTCCCTACAACATTTGCATTTCGATGCATGTAAACGCCCTCTAATCAATACAATAGTCAATAGTGGGAGGCAAGTTCATTTGTGATTTTATTTTAGTTTCTTCCACTATACTGTACAAATAGTATAGGAGGTCAGAAGGTTAAGTGGCCCGGGAAAAATTTCAAAGATGTCGCCGATGGTATTCCCAGAAGAATTCAGTTGTTTCTTAAAGTCAAAAGCCCGGACGTCACTGCTAATGAAACCATATTATAATCTAATTTTATTCTCAAACGAATTCAATGACTTATGTTTTAATATTTCTCCTGATTCATCATAATATTATCAATATCACACATAAATGTATTTACAAAACTATTCCGAGAATTCAAAAAAGCAAGGTTAACTTGGATTTTGTTTTTATCTATTAAATTAGTGAAATTATGATTTACGTCGCGTGATTACGAAAGTTTTTATTCTATTGGGAAAATACAACAAATACTAATTTCTTCAGATAGAATCTCACACAATAGAGAGCATCACGCATGCGGCTGTCTTGAGTTATTCATAGAAAATCAATTAAGTTAGACTAGGATCGTAAGTTTGTTTTGTTCTAAATTAAAAAACCTTTATCAATCGTACATTAATTGAATTAAGATTTCGTCTAAAGCATGTTAATTAAATATAAAAAGAAAATGACTTTCGATTTTCCCTTGGATATTCCAAAAGATTTCATCGATAGAAAAACGAAACTTTCAGTATTTTGATTTTTTTCTCGAATTTAAAATCGACTTACTTCATTAGATTGAAAACTTGCATCATCGCTTGCTGCACTCAAGAGACTTGTTTCGCTTTTTCGAAAGTCATTTAGTCGATCGAGATCGATTGTTAAAGTAGACATTCGATTGTTCATATTTTGTTGATTCCGTTGTCAATCTAAAAAGAAAAATAAGTAAGAAAGATGATAAAAAAATATATCGTTTAGACATCGATTTATGTCGTCTGGGATTTTCTCTCTTTTTCTTTTATTGGGTTTATTTCTTCATCATTCGTTCTATACTTCATGTTCTAAACAGAATTCTATCATATAATATTATGCAATTTATTAGAATACCCGTACTTATCTAATTTTCTTTTCATCGTTTACCACAATAAAAAGAAAGAAGTCAAACTAGTATGTCTAGTTCTTTTTGCTTTCGATCATTTGACTCAATAATAAATGCTTACGACAATTACATAGACGATCATTCGAGTTATTCAGAAGCGTATTTGACGAGATTGTCATGATGTTGAATAAAAAAAAATGAGAAAAACCAAGTAAAGAAACAGAAAGAAAATATATGAAATGCGCAGAAAGCACGTTCAATTGCTTAGCACTATTGGATTAGGCTTATAAATCTATCATTCTCGAAGATCATTAATAGAAAAAAAAAACTATTTTTCATACACTAATAATAAAGTATTCTTAAAAATTAATCAAATTAATTGATTGAGAACATAAAAACATAATTCCAGAATTATTTTCTTCGCTGGAAATTCAGCTCACGCATGCAGATTCATATGGAATAAGTTATCATGTATAGTCGTCGTCGTTATTTTTATTGTTAGTTTGTACTCTGCTTGTCATTAACAGGCAAAATGACATTCTCAATATGGCAGATCTATCGAGCTAAAGTCTCATATGACGATAGCGCACTCGCCGAAGAAAAGAATCGAGCATAATAAATGAAACTTAGACGTGGATATGGATCTATTTTTGTTTCTTAGACCTATCTTTGAAGAAGAAGAAGAAGAAGAAGAAAAAACGATCAAAGTAAATATTCATAAAAATATTTCGGGCTCGTTTTTGTTTTGCTTTCCGTTATGTCATGTCAATTATTTTGGTCTTTAATTTATTTAGCATTGATTTAGGCGATAGAGTGATAAAAGTTGACATCAATATTATGATGAGCTATGCCAACTGCTTTTTTTCTCGTTATATTGCTTATATTATGAAATCATACAGATTACAACGCGAACAGGCAATGAGAGATATAAGAATTCGTTTTTCTTGATAAGTAATTAAACATTTTTCCGAAGAAAAAAAGCAACGCCATCGCTTGTTTAGCTGTGGATTTGGATGTAGGATGTAATTTTCTTTGTCGCCCATAACCATATCCAAATAATCTTAACAGGCAAATAAAAACATCTAGGGAATATTAATATGATGGTATTAGCGCATTGTGAAAATATTCCATTTAATCTAACGTAAAGATAATAGCATCATTTAGAGCCTATTTTCATTTTTAGATAAAGCTAATTCATTTAGCAGATGAAAATAATCATGTTAATGCGTTTGTGTCTGTCTAGTATTTTTTGCAATAAAGTTCGACCACTTTTTTGTTATAGAGCTTATCGGCCTAGAAGACAAGCTTTTGGAATTTATTAACACAGGAAGCCGCGACAGAATTCATTGAGGATTTGCGTTATAAAAACTGGATTTCCATTATATAACTTCTTCCGATAGTGAAGATTGAATGCTACTAGTGACGCAAGAAATCAATGAATAATGATAATACTCATCAGTCACCTTTTTTCATAAAATATCTCATGAAACCATTATTATTAAAAAGAAAAATCCAACGTGTGTTTTCGTCTTTTGTAATAAATGCAACGCAGTCATACATCATTGCGTCGCATATAGGCTACAATCGAGCACATCGAAGTACCGTTTTGTTTATGCTTCCTTTTCTCTTATGGGAATTTTCCAACATAACACGCATACTAATATAAAGATATTTATCTAGTAACTTTATTACTAATACGTGACATATCCTTTGAAAGGAATTTATTTTCGTTTTTTCCAACTAACTCCAATAAATAGATGAGATAAATGTTTATACAGCAATATATCGGAAGTGCATGTTACTATTTTCATTCTAAATACGAATGTAAGTGTCACATACTAATGTACTCCTTATGTTTCTTTCATAGTAGTAACAATCAATGCGTAGGAAATATCGGTACACCGATAGTTGAGCTTCCGAAAGTCGAGCCTTTATTGGTTAATTAAGTAACAACGAATCACCATGTTTCCATGGTACTGATGAGACGCTAATATATTTTTTCGAATTATCGACGTGATTCAGTATAGAGTGCTAAGCAATTAAATGCGCACAAGCCGTATGAGTTTTGTATGCATAGATGCATTGTACATGCCGATTTTTGTGCTTGTTATTTGAAAGATTCTATTGATTTGCTGCAGTCGGAGTATTATCAATGTTTAATAGAATATTTTTCTATTCAAAAGTTTCAGTGCAATCACTATGGCACATTCACGAGAAAATGAAATCGATTTTTTTGAAGTAAAAATTCATTGAATATGTTGACTCGTGTAATATGTTTCATCTTTCAGTCAGCTACGAATTGGTGTAATCGTGCAAAAGTGATCGAGTATTTAGAAAACTTCGAATGGAACGTGGAGGTATTTATTTCATTTGAACTCTTGCCTTGTTCATCGAATAATTGCATTTTTCTTAGTACGCTATCAATGCGTATTTTTCAAGTGTTCATATTCAAGAGCCTTCTGAAAGTGTGGATGTTGATGCGAAGAGATCAACAAAAGGTAGTCTTGAATCGGCAACATTGAATGAAACCGAGGAAGATTCGCGGAAGCATTTAACACTCAATGAATCTCTAACTAACGATCAATCCCACTCAACTGCAGTAAGTGCTCATCAAAGGCTTTCGACAACATGTTTTTTGGATTATCTAGTCTTCACCATCGCAACAACTATACAATTCAATGCATCAAACAGCCACAATCAGTCCTTCCGAACGAATATCATTCAATGAACACTGCAATCACATAGTTTCAAATGCCAATGGAACATCTTCATTATTTCCTAAAATTTATGAGTTGGATCATAGTGAGTGTCTGAAATAGATATCCCATTTTGACAAGCACATCCACATTCGCCAATTGATAGTTGAAAATTTATTGTAATCATTTATTTAGACAAGCAACAACTTCTTCAATATATAAATACGAATACTATTGGTCAAAATCTCACGATTCAAACACCATGGGGACTACGAAAAGGCATATATTTTTCTTTCAGGAACGTTCGAGTGACACACATATATATTTTTTTCTATAGCTATTTATGCAGATTATACAGCATCAGGACGAGGTCTCATATTTATCGAGCATTATATGCTTACCTATGTTTGGCCATTGTAAGTAAAATTCATCACTAAAATCAAAGAAAATACTATTGAATTTTGCTTTAACAGTTATGCAAATACTCATAGTGAAAATAATACATTTGCATTGCAAACGACACGATTTCGGGAAAGTGCACGCTCAATCATAAAGAAGTGTCTAAATGCTACGGATGATGATGTTGTCATCTTTACTGGATCTGGTAAACGCGCGTTAGAATTTTGTTCGTCTTATTCTAAATGAACAAACTATTGTATATTTGAGGTTCTACGGCAGCAATTAATAAATTTGTTGATATTCTACAACTTCGAACTGACGAAATTCGAAATCATACTGTGGTATTTGTTAGTGCATCAGAACACCACTCGAATATTTTGCCGTGGAAAGAAACGGGCGTTCAAGTAAATTTTCGTAAAATTCGATTATATATTTGACTCTACATGTGATCATAACTACTGGACCTGAGTCATTAAGCAAAATTTGTTTATTTTTTTCTGCTAGTTCGTTCGAATTCCTAACAATGAACAAGGTCTTCTGGATCAAAATGTTCTCGAAGAAAATTTGATATATTACCGTGACCTGACTAAAAAATCAATTATCTGCACTTTCAATGCAGGCAGTAATGTCACTGGCATTCTTGCCGATGTAAATCGCATTTCAGAATTGGTACATGACTATGGAGGTTGCATATTCTGGGATTATGCGGCAGCAGCACCTTATGTACACATCGATATGAATCCATCTGAAAAGGCTGCTAAAGACGCCGTGTTTATCTCGACGCATAAATTTATTGGTGGCCCGGGTACACCAGGTAAATGATTACAAATATAACAAAAAGCAGTTCGTATTCTTTTCTATTGAGGTCTTCTAATTGCCAAAAAGAAACTTTTTGAGAATCCTGTACCAACTGGTTGTGGTGGTGGTACAGTTAATTTTGTTACTCGAACAGCTACGGAGTATGCCAAAGATATTGAAGTACGAGAAGAAGGTGGAACACCAAATATTCTTGGTTCTATTCGTGCTGGACTAGTTTTTCATTTAAAACAATCGATAGGTCATGAACTTATTGAAGGATGTGAAACTGAATTAGTACACAAATTCTCTCAACGTTTTCAAAACCACCCAACATTATTTATTCTCGGTCCGCTCGATGTTTCTCGTCTGGCAATCTTTTCCTTTCTCATATATGTACCATCAATTGGCAAATATTTGCATCATAATTTTATCTGTTCATTGTTAAATGATTTATTTGGCATTCAAGTACGATCCGGTTGTTCCTGTGCTGGACCATATGTTTTAGTAAGTAAACAAAATAATAGATTGACAATAAATTTTTGTTTTTCAAAACAATCTTCTAGGATCTATTGAATATTGATGATGAACAAATAAATATGTATTCGAAATTTTATACTGAAGATTTAGAGTAAGCATCGAGAATAGATTTGAAGGTAAAAAACGTTTGCTTCGATTTAATTCAGTCAACGATTCGATAAAGATAATGATCCAATTCCTTATAATGCATTGATGAAACCGGGTTTTACTCGTTTCAATCTATCGTATTTTGCCAGTGACGAGGAAGTAAATTATATTCTTGATGCAATCGAATTTATTGCTAGTTTTGCTTGGAGATTTCTTCCACTGGTAAGATCGATTGTTCATAATGAGAAATCTATCGAACAAAAACTTTTCCTTTCAGTATCAATACAATCAAGAAACTGCTGTTTGGCGTCCTCGACATCTATCCATGGAAAATCACTCCAATGCAAGTCATAGTCTTACTGCAATTGACTATCAGAACGGTACTATGGAACAAATTAATGTTTTGAATAGCAAACCGCAGGTAAAGTTTCGAAACGATATTGTTTGATATAAGTTTTATTTTTATGTCTCTAGAATATTGATCATCAAATCCCGTTAGTTAATCTATCTTTGTCATCATCTGACGATCCTTTCGAACAGGCGAAAGCTATTTCGAAAAATATGCCACAGTACGTGTATGAAAATATCGATTTTCGAACAGATACTCCGTTGAATATTCCGAAGAAATATAACGATTTCATTTGGTTTGTTACACCCAAAGAGATCATGATAAAACTAATGGCTGAATTCGAATGTTTGCAACAAAAAGATCGTGCTGCAGTTCCATTTCAACCTCGATACACAACTACCCGATTTGTTTGAAGTTCGGAATTCAAATTGTGTTCATAATCAATACGATCAATTGAATTAAATTGGTTGTGTTTACTTTTGAAAATGATATAAATAATCTAAGATTGTATTCTTCTCCATATTTTCATATAAAAAATAGCGAATTTTCGAATACCGCTATCTGATGATTCATGATTTAGATACGTCATACATTCAGACTGTAACAAATTCACACATAAGATACATCATATAGGGTTTCATCAATATCAGCACAACTACTATCTTAAAAGACAGAAGCAATTAAAAATTTTATTCGAATCTAATTCAATATCTCAATCTCGAAAAAGAGTTGACCTATATTTCAGGCACATTTGGATGCACGAGAGTTTTTATATTTATTGACTATTTTAAAAGCCAATGATAAATGTTCTTTTACATATAGTTTACTTATATAAGCAATTGCATTAATATGAAAGAACTCTTATCTTAACTTATGTTTAAACTATGATAACAAGCATACGAGTTATAAAAGAAAAAGAAGTGTTAGAACACTTCTAAGTCATGTCAAAACATCATTCAAATTTAAAACGTGTGAAGCTTGCTGGCAATTTTCTATTTATTGCTATTGCATGGACTTTATTTGTATTGAATATAGTCAAATATGCTACGAGCTATTTTCAACGGACCAGCTATAAGGTAATTGAAAAGTCGAATGGATCCTTTTATATTTTTAAAGAAATCTATGAAAATGAAACACAATGGGAATCGAACTGTACGTCGAAGTATTCAAAATCCGATGCCGACGATATTTTTCGTTGGTTTATTGCATCTGAAACAAGTGAAAATATAGTTTTTCATGTATTCTATTGGTTTATGATGGTCATTGCGCTTACTATTTCACTTGCTCCATCCATTAACTATGTATTTAAATATGTTACATCGAATCATTACAATATTACTGAGCGATATTGTTTATCAAATATACTTCATTTTATTCGAACATTTTTTAGTATTACAGTCTTTGTTTTACCAAGTTTTTACATGAATACATTTAATTTTACGAATGAACCGTGTTTAACTGCATATCCAACAAAATTCTCCATAGATATGTCACCATTTATATTCGCAACGTATATTGGTTTAATTATTTATTTTTTATTTAATTTAACTGTGAATTTCTTCTATGAAAAACGTAGATTTTGTTGTTCAATTGAATGTCTCTCATATATTGGTTTATGCATATTAGGCTTATTAATTGTTTGTATTGTTGTTTTTTCCGCAACGATTATTGCATTTGTGTTTGTTATTTCATTTATTGAGACGTCGCTTCGATTAACAGTGATTCTTATTGTTGTTCAATTTCCTTTTCTTATTGTGCAACTTCTGTCTGATTAGAATTTCTCTTTCTATTTGATAAATAAATGCCATGGTAACTATCGTTATCTTCAACTATAAGAACCACAGTTACTGTGTGAACAGTTGAGAGTCGATCTTGACGTGATAATAGTTTTTAACTCTTTTGATTTTTCAACTGATAAGTATAATTCATTCAACAAAGTATTAGAATAAAACTAGATAATTAATATTCAAGTTTCACTCGAATACAAAATGCCGTGCGAAGAACGAGCCGAATCTATGATAACATTAACAATAAGAAGAAAAATGAATAAACGAAACTTGAGTTCATTAGAAATTGACGTGGGAATCATCAATTTTCGACAATAAAGAATAAGTTCATTTACATAGTAAAAAATATTTTTGCCTATAAAACAACGCTGTAAAAATTTAGTTAGCTACTTTTGTGATTCGATGAAACCGATAAAGTTTTTACAGTCAACAGCAAAGAGAAAATTAGTACTGATTGGGAACATATGAAGTTGCTCATGTTGAGCAATTATAAAACAATAAAAACATATATAGTACAAATGATACGTGAGCATTTTTCTAGTAATTGGCACAGATTGTTGTTTAGGCCAACTAAGTACTTGTAGAGAACATTATGATTCTATGAGTATGTTTATCTTATTAATTAGATGATAGCGATAAAATGAATGGTATGTATCGTGAGGCACAATCCAAATAAAAGTATTCGACGATAGACCAAAAAAAATGACTTTATCAAAATCTTGTCTAGTTTTCATAGATGTTTACTGAAACGTTTTTCAACACACTCCGCATTTAATTCTCTGGAAAAATGACCACGAATCCTATCACAGTAAAGACTAAAACGTTATTGATATGTAAATGCGTGCTTCCAGTCAAATCAAGATATACATACAGTGCTTGTATTTCGGACGGAAAGCAAGGATTTGATCTTCAGATCTCGAAAAAAAGAACATTTTCTTGGGCATTGTGAGAATCCTCTGATAGATTACTCAAGTCGTTGAAAGCCTTGCGCTAACATAACCTTGGTGGCCTGAGATACCCATGATCGTATTCGTTTGTTCACACCTATAATATTTAAGTAACCTTCAAGGATAAGAAAAAGAGTATAAAATTTATGTCGATTACAATGAATAGAATGTCGTTGGTATCAGACAAATTACATGAATCTTTTAGATTCATTTGATTTCAATAGCATCCATTTACTTTGAAAATAAAAGACACGCTTAGACTGTATTATTGACATAGTCAACTAGCTGAGAAAAAAATGCTTACATACATGAGGTTATTCATTACAATTAGAAATCTCGTTTCGTACATGCGACCACACTGTAAAAAAATCGGCTCTTTACCGAACCCCCAGAAAAGGTTCCGGAGATTTCTAAAAGCATCCAATGGTGTCCAAAGTCTCAAAAAAGTGATAAAAAATCTACTAAATCCTCATGATTTCGTAGAGTTTGATACGAAACCTTTTTCTGCTCTACGGAACTTAACATGATAAAAACCTTTAAAGGTTTCGTAGATTTTTTTATCCGGTTTTTGAGACTTTGGATGCTTTTAGAAATCTTCGGAACCTTTTTGGGGGTTCGGTAAAGAGTAGATTTTTTTAGAGTGCAGTTAGATTCGTTACTTATCTAATTTGCTTTATGCTGCGAATCATTTTTCTAGCCATTTCGACTATTTTAATCCTTGCAATAATTGATATATCTATGCACATTAAGTTGAAAAGGTACATTTTTGGGTGTGGATATTTTTTATTCTTTGCCAAAGTGCAAGCGCACACTCACACCCTTTTTAATAGTTGCGCCTCGGGTGATCTAACTGAGAACGTTACACCTCACCCTATTACAGACATAAAACATGAAAAATGCAACACTTAAATGCGCTAATTAGATAAAATTTTGGTACAAGTCGATTGCCCATGTTCACCACTACTCATATCAGTAATTAAAAATCATTATAATTAGGATTTAGTATCTAATTAATCTTTTTTATTATGATGGTTCATAGTTACGATTGTCTGGTATATTTTTACTATTACAAACGTTAACAACAAGTGTATGCTACTATTAGACACATTAACAACCGCTGTCTATTATGATTAGTTACATTAATGATTGTCTACGACAGATTAAATAAGTTAAAAACTTTTTCAAAGATGATTTACTGACTTTTTATACACGAATAACGATAGAAAAAAATTACGATAGATACTAATGGTAATTAAATACTGATACGAAGACATAATTCATTTTAAAATTTCTTTTAAAATTTCAGTAGACCAAAAGACAAATATAAAATATTCCTTATAAATAATAGTATATTGATAACATCAAAGATATGATCAAACTCTTAGTGATTTGTATGTTTTTTTAATTGAAAATTTCTTGGAAATCATTTATACATTATTTAAATGGGATTAATTCTAAGTTTTCATCTATTCGGATATTTTTCTGAATAGCCAGTATGTAATTCCAATATTAGATATAAAGTCTTACTTTTGAAATTGAACTATTGCGCCGTTAAAATATTCAACAATAAATTGTATTCAT
>OENM01001530.1:12904-32334 GCA_900239745.1 Rotaria magnacalcarata | reverse complement strand
TAAGAGAAATTTAATTAGAATATTGTGTTTTGTTTTTTGTGCCTTTTCATGATTTTTTCCTTCTCTTTTGAATGCAACTTTGTTAGGTTGCATCGCTGTTGACACAGCAGCTCAGCATATGAAAAATAATAGTTCAAGGGGGGAAAAGCGGCTCCTGGATCCTGGTGGATTCTGTAGATTCTTATGGGTTTTGGTGGATGTTTGAAGATATGCGAAGATCAGTATCAACTCCTTATCGTTGTCACTTGCTTTCTTTTTAGTCAAATATAATGATTTGTCCCGTTAGACTAAGTTACTTTTTAAGGTTTTCTATTGTAGCTTCTTGAATTGATATATCGTCTTCGCAACATAAAGTCTCGTAATCATTAACATCCTGTACAAGGTTATCCAGCAACTCTATTTGCTGTAAAGGGAAAAGTTAAACAATAACTTGTAAATCCCATGAAACACATGAAATTTGAATTTTTTTTCATAAAGATATGGGGTAGAGTGATGGATTTATTGGCGA
Source organism: Rotaria magnacalcarata (assembly GCA_900239745.1). Lineage (NCBI taxonomy): Eukaryota > Metazoa > Rotifera > Eurotatoria > Philodinida > Philodinidae > Rotaria > Rotaria magnacalcarata. The sequence goes on along the minus strand of OENM01001530.1, from coordinate 31,826 downwards.
TCTTTCGCATATTAACGCATCACGTTTTCTTTTATTATGGAGCTACTNCTCCAAGTGACAATTTCAAAATAATATTCAAATGCTTTATGCAGTATCTGGTACAAAGACTTAGACAACACATTTTGGGAAACTTTATCAGAAAATAAAGTTGATCCTTATATTTATTGACCATTCTGAATGAACAAGACGGTTCTTCATCGGGTAGGAGCAACTAGAAGAATCTAAATCTTACTCTAACTATAATCACTCAACAATAATCACACAGATGTGAAACTGATCCATGCCTAGGAAATGTATACTATTTGCGGAACAGCTGTTAAACGTGATTTACCAAGAAAAACACAAAAAAATTAACGGAAATGAGTTAAAATCGTTGGTTCTATTGCCGATTACATAATATGAGTTGGCATTTGACGATGTCGGTGAATTTGTGGATATGATAACGTTTAAATATCGATACTCAAGATGATAAAATTATAGCTAGTGGTGTCAGGACTCCCGTTCCATTAGATGCTGCTCCCAAAGAGCAAAATCTCCATTGAAAATTCTTCTTCACTCATTTTCGACAATTCGGAGATATTTACACATACTTATTCTTCCAACTTGTATCAAGTCACTATGTGTTACCGAATTCCAATGAGTGGGAGCTCATAGCAGGCTCATTAGCACGAGAAACCCCACAAATATTTGGGCTCTAAGAAAGGCAGTCCCAGTTGATGTTCCGGGCTCCTAGGAACGGAATCTGATACTCACTAAGGATACACTTTCAAGCGTCACCGTCAAGACTGGTAAAGTCGGTGAAAGACTCAGTAACCTATGATAATGAACGATTTTTTCCTACTGTTTACACGTCTTGCTGTCAAGAGACTGGTAATATTAGCTAGTCTACCGGCCGTCATCGTTGATTTTTCATGTTGTTATCTACGTCATCGTTAGTCTCAACCATTGTATCCATAAAAATCAAACCCCTCATTTATGACATCTTTCCTGGAAAGTAGCTAAGTTTTCCTAACTCTGCATCGGTTTTGAACTAATAGTTATTTGCATTAATTTTCACACTTTATAACGCTAAAATCGCGTAACTTGTGCTCTGTCGATCCAACAAATGAATTATTTCATATAAACGTTTATGATTTCATCATCTCTATTTTAAGTTCTCATATCACGCACAGTGGAATCGTCACTTTTGGAAGACTCCTGTCTTCCGTATTGGTGACTTAAGATGTAAACAGTACCAAACTACGTAGTAAGTAGCAATGATTCATGTATTTTTCACTTTTTGCTATAGCATTCACTACTATATTTAAAACAAAACTTGTATATAGCTGTCAGTTCATATATTTGAACCGATCGTTGGAAACCAAATCATTGGTAGAAACAAAATAGTATTCTTTGTTTCAACAGTATCGTCTATATTACAAAAAGGTTAATTTTTTCAGAACTACTGTAACACATGCCCAGTCATAGAATAATATGACTAGGGGTGCAACGGTGACAAACAATCACCGGTCGCACCGGCTACCGTTAACGGTTTCACTAGTGCTAGATTTTAGTTTATTCATTTGTAGTCTTTGCCTTAATAGCTAGTAATTGATGTTTTAGGAACAAATTATATTCCTGAATACAATCAACCAAAATATCTCTGGTGAACGGTGGCGTCAATTCAAACTGACTCTGTGCTAGAATTGATAGTCCAGAAAAGTTCAAATGATGAACAAAACCAACAATTCAGAATGTTTCATTTGTGCATCTCTTTTGATAATCAGGGTCAGCGTCATAGCTGCTGCGCAAGTACGGGTACAACTTGTACTCGACAATTTACATAGAGGCTGAAAGCTCCGCTACTAACACGGAGGATACATATGTACTCGTATGTACTCAGTTGTACTACCCCCTCTTCCCCCAAAAAACCTAGAATTCTAGAATTCATGTACTCGCATGTATTTGTATGTATTCGGTTGTACCGCCCGATACATGAATCATAGAATTCTAGGTTTTGGGGGAGTAAGATGTGGTAGTCGATGCTAGTACAAGTTGTACCCGTACTTGCGCATCCCTCATCGGCGATGCTCATGCATCGGTCTTCACCGTACGTCTTTCATAGGTTTACCGGTATCTGCCAGCTACCGACTTCCACCGGTTAATTCGTACTAGTGAACCGGCAATTCACCGTTACCGTTGCATCCCTAGTTTCGATTTAGTCTTGCAATATCTCACAGATAGAATATACAAGTACAGAATGCTCCGATATTGCCAACATTATACTTGATTGTATTGATATTGCCATGCGAAAACTCTCTGAAAACGGGTGTATACAGGAAAATAGTACTAATTATCAATAAAGGAATCTGAAAACGTCTAATGAAACCAGTAAGAGTAACTAGTGAGGACCGGTGCAACCGGTGACGGTTTTCGTCACCGTTGCACCCCTACCTTCTATTTATTTGACGCCCGATCCTGATGCTCTCAAAATATTGCTCATTTGATCATTTCATATTTCGTCTATTCGTTATACGACGAATGTTACAAATCCCTATTACATCATTGACCGTAATTCTTGGAATCATGAATATAAATCAGATTTAGAACATCGATAAACATTTTCTGTGACTCACGAGGAAAATATCCAATTGTCCAATCGCTTTTGAGTCGGAACTATGTGTATCATGTAGATCCTAGTGAGCTATGAATACCCTGAAAAGAGTTCGGACTGCTAGCGTATTACTGTCGAGATACAGCATTTTTACGATATTCTTTAGCAAAATGCCGTGGTCCCCCTCAGGAACAGCAACAATACTGAGTTTCTAATTCCGATTTGATACTTGGCACTGAAACAGGTCTAGGTGAGAGTAGTTTATTGTAAAATTTTCAGGTCTTTTGGTTGTTCCTATCCTAGGGTATGACTAAAGAACATATTTTTTCATCGCTCGTATACTCCCGGCAGGTTCCAACGTACTTAATTCAGTACAGGAACAACCAAAAAGTCTGAAACTTTCACAATAAATTACTCTCACCTAGGCCTGTTTCAGTGCCAAGTTTCAAGTCGGAATTAGAAACTCAGTATTGTTGCTGTTCCTGAGGGGGACCACGGCATTTTGCTAAAGAATATCGTAAAAATGCAGTATCTCGACAGTAATACGCTAGCAGTCCGAACTCTTTTCAGGGTATTCATAGCTCACTGGGATCTACATGATGCTCATCGTTCTGACTCAAAAGTGATTGGACAGTTGGATATGTTCCCTCGTGAGACATTTAAAAAAACGAAATCTCATTTCTATTTTCTCCAAATATTATCAAAACATAATAAACGATGGAGATGACACGAAGTCTCGACTTGAAATTCAAAGTTACTCGATTTGAAAAAACGAAAGAAACACCAACGAGAAACTATTCTAGGTAAAATCTGTGATTGTAAGTGTTAATATTCAAGTGTCAATAGTACGAATTTCTTTTAGTCATACACTTCGATTACATCGGATACGAATTTCTCTAAATGAATCTTCATATTTCATTGATGAAAAACAAAAAGAATAAAATATAAATTGCTTATTCGTACATTTGTCTTTCTTTGAACGAAAGCACAATTATAGATAATCAAGTACAGACAGACAGACAGACAGAGAGACAAATATGAGCACACACGCACACACAAAAAATAACAACAACAAACAACATTGACTAAAAATACTTTAGATGATTCGGTTAGAAAGCAGTAGCTCCGTTCCATCCATTGAGAAAATACTGTTGACTGTCGACAATCACCGACGTATGGTGGTACGGATGTTCTGTTGGATAAGTTGTTGATGTATAACAATTATTCATTGATGGATACAGGTCAATTTTATCAGACGGTAGATTTGTTTCATAATCAATATGAGATAGATGATGGTGATGATGATGAGATTCATTATCAAGACGAATTCGTTTATTTACGTCACATAATGTTAAAGTGTCATATGAGGAGCCTCGTTTAAGAGTGTGTTGCTGTTGATGCTGTTGTTGATGATGCTGCTGCTGTTGCTGTTGTTGCGGTGATGGTGGTATAGGTAAAAGCTGTTTCTTTTTATTTAACATCATGTGATGTTGTTGTGTTTGTTTGGGAGGAATCATTTTCGGCGATAATAAATTATAATCATTTGATTGTTGTTGATCATAGTACATTGAATTATATATTGGCAATGAGGAATAAGACGATGACGATTTATTATCGTCGTCTAGATTTGAATATGTTGGAAAACATGATGGATTTGTATAATTATTTGGAGATGTATAAATTGCAATGTTTGGATAATTCGGTTGAGAATGATGAGGATGATGAGAATTATAATAAATATCATCAGGATTATACGATATACCTGTCGGTGTTGATGAGTAATCGTCCATAATTGTGGGAGATGAGAGTATTTCAGTTTTTGTCATTAGTCTAGGTGAAGATTTACGTTGTTTTATCGAGCGAGTTGGTTTCAGAACTTTATTCACAGAATTTCTATTCGATGTTGATGATGATGAGGAATTTAAACTTGTATTTGTTGATGAGCATTTATCGGGGTCACCTGAATTAGCTGCTAATGTTGCTAATGCTTGAGCTGAACGCATGTAGTCAGATGGAGTTTTTTCAACTTGATCGACTGATAATTGTAGATGTTTAGCTTCGACGTCACTTAAAATGGAAAAAATTAATTTATCAAATCAATGATAGAGCAAATATAATAATTTACCTTAATGCATGATTGACACTAACAATAACTTCGGGTCGTGATGATCGGCTATTATGAACAAGTGTGGCATAACTTTGCACTGCAAATGAAAAGAGAAAAACATCGAATATGTGCAATTAAGTTTGAATAGAATATTTACTCCATATCCAACCACCATTTCTCGTTAAGAAACGATAATATCGTGTTGTCACTTGTCCTTTAGTAAGTACTAAAACAACAATATATTTATATATATATAAGTAAAAATCCTTATGAGATCATTCTTAAATGTTGTTTTCAAAATGAATAACTGTGTAAAGTGCACAGAAACAGTTAAGAATCATAGTACTTCATCTCATGGGCTCCAGCGATTTTTTGTTTTTTCGCAAAAGTTACTACTTAAATGTTAATGAACTATTGGAGATGAAGGAGCCTGAAAATCGATATTCTAAATTTTATCAGACGATTAATTTCATATTGAAAACATGTCTGAACAGAATAAAATTTTCTAGAGCCCTTCATGGAAAGTATTGTGCGTTAGGCTTGAAGATCTAAGAAAACGATTCATTTTTCTAAGTAGTAGAACGAAATAATGATGTAAGCAAGCGTGGACCAAATCTTACTACCAAAAGAAAGAATTAGGTTTACTACTGCAATAGATTTCTTTCATAAAAACAAATGATCCTGTTATATACCAATGTTTTCCTCTGATGACAGAAATTTTTTAATTGACTACCAATAATTTCCACACAATAGTATTCTCTCGACATCTATGTGATTTGCTTAGAATCACAAATTCTAAATTAAAAAATCTGAAAAGAACTCGCATTTGGTCGAAGTCTCTATAGTTTTTCGTTTGTACCGAAAGGCTCTTAAAACAAGATTTACCACTAATTATTCTCGAAGAAACTACTATCGACATTTCTCATTAGATAGTTTCGTTCATCATTTGATATCGAAGTTTTCGAAGAAACAAATGAAATTTCGTTACTTACAAACTTGATGAGCCCATCTTAATGCCATTAAATCTTGTGTATGTACATAATGATACAGAGTTCTATCAACAAGGTCTTGTGGTTCATATCCGGTTATTTGTGATACTCTAATGAAGTGAGTATAAATACAAAAATTTATCATCATAAAAAAAATAACTTACCTCGAATCAAGAAATAATAATTTTAAATCTTGTCCAGCTCGAAACATAAAAATATTGGAATAAAGACGTATTTCTGTTATTGAACAACTGGGCAAAGAATAACCATAGGCAACAAGACCAACATTTTGATAGCAATTTTCCGTATTATTTACGCTGGTCGTAGATCCATAATATGATAATGTTTCCAGATTAAATTGTTTGACTTTTAAATAACCCGAACAATGTATAACTTTAAAACCGCTTGCTGTTAAACCAGCATTACGCTTAGCCAGCACACATTTCATACGTATGAAAAATGAACGTTCAATTTCATATTCACTATTTGAACATAAACTTTGATTATAGGTTGGTAATGGTGCTGTTAGTACAGCAGCCATTTCTTCATGATCGATTGGATGAATATATTCATAAATAGAATTTCCAGTTAATTCAACTTGTGATAAGCCTAAATGCGTTGATGCTGTTTCAGATATATACATAATTTTTCCGTCAGGACCAACAACAAATAAAAACCCATCGAGAATCTAATTAAGAGAAAATCAATATTATTAAATGGGATCTATCCTTTATCATGTTTACAAACTTGAGTTAATTGAGAATTAACTTCACGTTCAATGGCTGTTTGCGTCAGTGAACGTGAGCCCCATGCACTGCCAAGTCCTTAAACAAAAAATATGACATACATATACGTATAAGAGAAACATTTCTAAACTTATCATATAAAAGTAACAAGATCAAGTATCTATAAATTCATTAAGAACTTAAGTAGTTCATGTTTTCTTTTACATTACACAAAATTGGAAATCCTTATTATGATCAGATCTATTTTTAGGAATAGCATAACGCTTTCCGGATTCTAACTTATAAGGTACATCCTAAATTTTCCAATCAAGTTTTCAAGATTTTATTAATCGCTAAAATAGAATTTATTTCAATTGATGTCTTATTCGATTTTTTTAGTTCTATAGACCAATAAAAGAAGAAAAACAAAACTGATGACAATTATTTCTATATATTTCAATGTTCCATTGAACAATATCAATTTCCATTTCAATCATATCAAAAGCGGTAACGAGAACAGCTCATCGTCTATGTGCGATTTTTTATTGAATTCCTGTTGTAAATATGAAATGCAAGTGATGAGACTGTTACCGAGAAAAAACATCCGGATGGAATAAGAGATTCATTTCAAGTTAAGCTGATCAAAGTCAATGTAAAGAAATAGAGAAAAGAAAAGAAAAGAAAAAAAATTATTAGAACCAATACGATTCCTTCGTCTTATGTTTTTTAATATAAAAACGACTCGGATAAAATTGTCATGTACTGCAAACAAACTCTTGCTATTCTAATTGTTCCTTTTTCTTCTTGTTCTTAGAATACATATGGAAGAATAAATTTTCGAAAAATCTTCATTCTTTGTTTAATCGTTTCATATCAATTTTCAAATGAACTATAACATAAAATGATAAATGAACATGTTAAAATTCTCGACATTGTGTCAATGATGTCATCTTAGCGGGTAGAATCAATACTCATCGGTTATAGATCATTAGATTACCTTCGGGTATGATTGCACGCATTTTAAGATAGCTCGTTGTAAGACGTATAACAGATGCTTTATCCAATTGATCAGTAATTGCATGTGGTAATGGTAGAAGTTTAGCCAATTCGAAAAATTCCGCATTTTCTTTTTCGCGTCGACTTCGTGCTGCATTCTTTGACTTTTCTTTCATTGCTTCAATTCTTAAAGAAACAAAAAATATCAACATAAAAAGTTCATATGAAATTTATGACTTTCTGATTAATTCTCTATTGTCTATGAACACACACACACGATTTCTTTATTCATCGATGTTACCTATGAAATCGTGCCGAAATTTTTCATTGTCATCTATCGACTGAGTATCTCTATTAATGAGAAACTCGTTAAATGAGTGGGAAAAAGACAACAGGAAACAAATTAGCATTGTTAACAATATAAAAAAGAAAAAGAGAGGTTCGAAATCCTACTTAACGCATCCATCTCATTTGACACGCGCATCTAAATCATTTTCTATTTTTATTTCAAAGCAGTAATAATCTGATCAACATTGTCTACTAAATTAGTTCAATTTCATTCATTTTAGAAAGAAAAAAAGTCTTCGTCTTAATAGTACAAAAAAGTCGAGAAGGAAAAGAAAACTTACTGATGATATAGAATAGTACGTAATTAATAAAAACAAGCACAACAACAACAACAACGGTTTATTAATCCGCTGATGTTGCTGCCATGCTTATAACACATATGAGAAATGTCTCTCTCTTGCTTTTCTTTTTCTCCTTCTTCTTCTTCTTTTTACATTCATCAATGAGAAGATGTCCGTTGTATACACGCACACTTCTATTCCTATTCGCTGATGAGATTATTTTTTTCTCGTTTGCTCGTTTCTTCTACAACTCATATTCCTATGGTACACTAAACTAGTACAACACTATCAATTTATGAACCTCTCATCCCCCAAAAAACAAGACCCGTCTTCAATTCAATCGGTACAGAAGACAATAACTACAGTGAATGTCTCGTATTCTCTATTTAGGATCTAATAAGCCGAAGCAACACTTTAAATGTGATTGACCTTAGAAATAGAATATCTTTATCATTTGAGCGTGACCAAATCTCGACATTTTCTTTTTTCTGATAAGTTCTATATGAAGACGAATAGTTTATTTGCCTGCTCTATCTCTCTGCTATTCTTGATTGATTTGTCTAATATAAAAAAAAAACTCTATCTTATATGTTAACTTTTCTCACTTCAATCGAATGTATATGATATCGAACACAGAAAAAAAAAGAAAGAATAAAAGGAATTAGGATGAGATTAGCACGCGATATACAACCAACAGGTTTATATACAAAGAAAAGCGGTAGTTCAATCTCTTAACAAACTTCTTTTATTGAATTACTTGTAACAAAATTTTACTAACGAAACAATACAATAAACGAAAATATCATAGAAAATTGTTTTTCGTTGCATTTAACAATGCAGAAGATATCATAGATAGCTTTATGAAGCAAAGAGTATTTTGCATATATTGTTAATTCTTGGTTTTTTTTTTGACATTAACACATCAGAGAGTGTTTGTCAATTGAAAAGAAGAGAAAGAAAGCTACCTAGCTAGGAACGATGAAGAGTAAATACACGACTTTTTCTATGACAAGAGACATTGATTAATCGAGTTAGCCATGGGACAAAGAAAAAAGTCAACATTATTATTAAACTTATAGGCAAGCAAGCAATATATATATATGAAATGCATGTTGAACAAAATACTCAATTTCTACTATGATCATTATTATGATGAGATGATTCTAAGGTTTGAAATTTGCATGTGAATTATTTGTTTGAAAGTAACATATATAAAAGATGCTTTGCAAGTGCTCATATCCAATGGAATATGTTCGAGTTCTTGTTTTGATTTATAATTAATAATGAATTTTGATTAGAAAAGTTTTGCTTTTAAAAGAAAAAATAAAATTGAACTTTGTCAATAAAGAAGTCATCTTTGAATTCTGAGAAGTCGTTGGCTCAACGTCAGATCAAAGAAAATATCGAATTATTTATAATAATTAAGTCTTTTAGATTTTATTTTCGACTATTCCAAAGTATAAACATTAGTATATTTTTCATTGAACAATGTCAGAGCGTTCGAGCGAGAAATAATTCTAAATCGACTGTAAGGAACTCCATCAGTTTTTGTTTATTGAACTTTTTAAACTCAATATATATATATATATACAGAGAGAGAGAGTTTAGTTTGTGTTGAACATTTTAAACTGATATCGATAGAATAAATGTTGATCAAATAAAGCAAAGTGCTCTATGGAAATAATGAGTGAGTAGTTAAATTATAATTCTCATTCACGTGTGTGAAGACGTCATGGGGGGAGTAACATTAAAAAAACGATTTTTTTTCTTCTACAAATGAAGCTACCTATAGAGTATTTTCATATAAATGAACTCGTCATATTTATTTTTGGCAAACAAGAAGATAAATTAGGAGACATCAAAGAACATTCATTTTATTTATTCTAGAACCAGCAAGTCAAAAAGACTAAAAAAATATGATCGATGACAACTTTTTATGATAACTAAATGACTCATAGTAGTTGTACTCCTGTGTAATAATGCTATCAAATGAAACAAATATTTTAAATGCGATACGTCAAACAATTATCATTTTATTTCCGTTGCTATTAACGAATGGAACTGTTCAATATGGAGAAATCTAAACGAACTTCTTTGATATCAAAACTAACTTGGCGGAAACCTAACTAACAGAATATTGAATTCGTTGCGCCAACGAATGTGCACCCCTGTGGATGGAGTTCTGTACGAATAATATATAACTTCATGAATTCATTTCTATACTATGAGTACACTAGTTTCTCATGTGGAGTTTCAAGTTCTCGAGAATTCTTTTTTTCGAAGCTGCAAACTTAAATATTCAATAGAATAATGTAACACTGTAATCTGAGAATAAATCAATAAGAAATGGCGCTTTGAATATTGATTTCAACCTCGTGGAAAATTCGAAGTGTTTTACAATCTTTATTTTTTTCAGGTGAAACTATTGTGTTGAATAGTGTTGTGTGATTTTAAATATTGAATTAGACAGATATATGAGATGTTCACTCAATTAATTTATCACAATAAGCTTTGATCAGAACGGACATACGATTCAGATACACACGCTTGCGATGAATAAATCCTGCAGAGGGACCTACCTATCGGCATATGACAATCAAATAGAAGAGAAAAATTTCCCTCGAGTTCATTTAATACAATATAGATCTTAAATAAATTCACTATTGATCAAAATAACTTTCGCCTAATTTTAATATAATCGAAAAGTTCGATTCCATTTCTGTTTTGTCCATAAGAAAATTTTGTTACGATATCAAATTCTGTAACTATTTTATCATTACAAAATTCTAGTGAAGCTACATTAATCTAAGCAACGATAACTTTCGGTAAGCATCTATTTTACTCGTCGTCAACAAAAGCCTACCTGTGATGTTTCATAAATCGAAATTTTTTCACAGTTCCATGTTTTTCTTTCTAAATTCCACTGTTATTCACAATTCAAAATCTTCGAAAGAGAATCAATACTCGTATTGCTACTTTACCTTTTAGTATAATCAGAATGAAAGAGTATTTCATTCATTTTTTAGTCTAACCGTACTCTTTTACATGATTTTCAATAAGAAAAAGAAAAACCCATAACATCCATAAGTCACGTTCCCTATGTCATTCTTTCTTTAGCCAATACGATTAGAGAAAGAAAAAGTAATCATCGCAGTCTCAAACAACCTGATTACTAAAGAAAAGAAAAACTTAATCGAACCGTTTTTAATTGATACCACATCAAAAACTATCATAAATCTACATTGGACATACTTTTGTCACATAATTACAGTCGTTTCTATTAGAAAACGATATGAAAACTATTTAAAAAAGCCATTTTTCAATAGACTACACATACGATAAATACGGATGAATATCAAGATGCTTTCGTTTTCCAAAGAATCTTTTCAGCGTTAACGATCTATTCATTAGTGGGCCTAGTATTTTCATGATGAAGGACCGTGTAACTTGAAGATATAGGGTGCTCATGATTTAACTAATATTTTGAAATTCATCTTTAAGTGATTTTCTCGCTAAAGAAAATCACGAATATATTTCATTGTCAGAATGAAAGTAAACGCTCCTACCGCTTTCTCCCACTGTATTCGAAATCTAAGAAGTACTATTATGCCATATTATATTGTTGAGTATTTGAGTGGGCGTGAATTACAGTAGAAACTGACGGAATCAATTGATTCGTATTTCTTTTTGGTGAATCTAAAATATGTTAGGAACACAGAAAATAATGCTACTGGTTGCATACTTTCACAAGTCAACTTTACATCGGTCATTATCACGGAGAGAACTATCCTTGGATAAGATCCTTCAATTTTCTTTCTTATGTTCGGTACCTGGACTGTTGTGATTCAATTTGATTATAGGACTGTACTCATCGCTAAACGACAGCACTTCGAAATCGGTTTCCTCAAAGTCAAAATGCAGCTCTTCTATTTTGTCAAAAATAAAATCAAGGCTTCAACTTTTGAAAAACTTATCACAGTTACATTAAAAATATTTTATACATCTATCCTTATCTAATATGTTCATGTCATAAACACCTCTATCATACCTGTCAAAATCATTTGTAGTAATATTGGTGTCATCACTTGTATGCATTTGACGAATAAATGTTTGGTCTCGCGTCATATCTTCGTTGTTAATATCAATCATTGCTTATTCGTAGTTGTCAATTGAAGAGAAAAGAAAACGAAAGGGGTTGGACGACAGGTTTTTTTCTTTTGTCAATGTATTTGTGTATACCACACGGTCATATCATCATGATGTTCAAGTAAACATTCGGCTGTCGTTGTCTTTTGTCTGTCTTGTCGTTTCGTTCGCTGATTGCTCGTTTTACTTATGCGACAAATATTCTTCTCAACGAATCACGTTCGACAAAGTTCAACGTCTCGTTGCTCTCTGCTACCGTTTAACTTTTGTGTTTTATCGACGAGAAAGAACAAGAGACAATTGATCCACTATTTTGTTCTCTCTCTCTCTCTCTATATATATATATATATGCTTAGTTAGTATTAATGGATAATAGAGCACAAAAAAAAAGAAAGAATGAAAGCTTGCTTTAGTAGTCGACACTGACTAATGACAATATTTAATCTCTTGTGTAAAGGAGGGGCAACGTAGACGATGAACGTAAGCGAGCGAGAGAAGAAGAAAAAGAAGAAAAAAAACGACTAAATCAATTTTCTACCAATCACATTTAACTTGACCATGAAAAAAAGAAATAAAAAACGCCAATCATTTAAAATATTAACATCGTTGATATTTGTTTAATTTAATAAATCAATGTCTATTTTATTCATGATTAGAGCATGAAAGATTCAAGCCTTATTTGAAGTAATATCTATTTTTCACAATGGGGTGATAGAAAAATATCAGGCAAATATGACACCGTTAGTCAATGGTAGTCCCTCTTTTTTTCTTCTGCTTGTTCCCATTTATTCTTTTGTTGATTGAACATGACAAATGCTCAATACATTTTGCTTACCTATGAAGAAAAAAAAACGGACAGACAATTTTTTTCCCTGGTGTGTCTATCTCGTTCTCGATTCTTTAGATGTTGAATGTGAAATAGAAAACTGTTTGTTAATCATTTACGGATGCCATCAACAATGTCAATGCTGCTGTACAAATTATAGTCAAGACAAGGATATGTTACATGAAACCGGAAGAAGCTTAAACATCCGTTTATTTAAAAAAAAAACATATCCCATACAATCTAATACGAATAATACTTCTTCGCACGTTTGGGATATTTATCAACAATCAATGTACATAATATGTGTATACATTTATGTATATATATATATAGAGAGAGAGAAACATACACATGATAAAATATTAAATCACTTATAATTATCAAGTGTATGATAAGGAATTAAGATTGACAATTTTCTTTTGGTTGTTTTTATTTCTAAGCCACAGGTAATGTCATTGGAATAGATTAATGATATTTTTTCAAAGAATCAATCAGTTCTAGATTTCACGATCTTATTTGAATTGAGTACGATAATGAATATAACTCTCAATGGCCAATAGGATATTTTCTTCGAAATCCTTATAGATTGAAAATAAATGTTAAAGAATATGGAATTATCATGTAGCGTTTAGTCTAGATGTCTACCGAAAAAAAAATACAAGACAAAAGTGAAAATATTTAACCACAGGGCTTAGTGTGTCCTTTATATGTTCCTAATAACATGTTACATAGTTTACAACTATTAAAAATAAAATAGTGGATTTTAGTGTCTCAGTCTATCGTCGAGAGTAAAGACAACAATAAGGACTGATTCCTATGCTGTAGATTTTATTCTGTTTATGAAAGTAATAGGTAAAAATTCATGGAATTTGAATGAATTCTATAGCTAAAAGTTGCCTATTAGTTTCGTTGAATCAGTATAATAACTATTTGAGCATACAGTAATAAGAGAATGTTAGTTTTTGCATGGTAATATCTTTATTTCAACGGATTGCTATTTCCTTGGAATCCAAATCACTTACGTAACTTTCAAGCAAACACATGCATCACAGAGATATTAAAGCATGAATAGTAAAAGTACAAATGTATGTGAAACTCTAAGATTTTATACGTCATGAACGTTGGAGCAGAGAGCGAATCGAACCGACTTTTTCTGATTTGAGTTCGGTTCGGTTTGTCTTTCTTTTTTTAAAGTCGGTTCGGGTTCGGTTCCGTTCAAGTACATTTTTAAATAACCGGTTTGGGTTCGGTTCGGTTTGATTGTATTACCATTGCAATATATATATATATATATTTTCGACAATTATCAAATTTATTCTGTAATTTTTTTATTCTCATACGAACATCATTGACACATTGAACATAGAAAAGCACAAGATTACATAAAGTAAGACGACAAAAATACAAAAAATAAACATAATATTATATAAGTCTTTTACTATTTTCTATTGAACGAAGAAAAAGAATATCGTTGATTGTGTTAGGCTCGATATTAGAACGAAGTTGTGTAGCTAATTGTCCAGCAGCATATATTTTCAAGAAATAGATGATATAGTTCACCTAATTAAATTTTTTCTAGATTGACTTGTATTTATTCATTTTTTCAATATCGTTTTCGAGTTCAGTTCGGTTCGAGTGCAATTTTTAAAAATCAGTTCGGGTTCGGTTTGGTTCGACTGACTTTTCAAAAAGTTGGTTCGAGTTCGGTTCGTTTTCGCTCTCTGGTTGGAAGGTATTTTGATTCGAAATTAAATTAAATTTTTCTATCTAACGTTTGTCGATCATGACTATTATGGGCGATTTGTTCACTAGAACTAAAACATCATGTTCAATAATTCTTAAACAATCAATTAAACTTTTGTTATTTGTTGATTCAGATTCTATTAATTTTCATTACATTGTGATCATTAAACAAATCTTGTTTAGACATATTTCATGAAGTATGATCTCGAATAATAGTTATTATTCATTTGTTGACTTTAGAACGCATATTAATTGAAAAATTCTTCGTAAAAATATTCGTTCAAAACTATGCTTATAACTGGAGCTCATAGCGAGTGAGGCATTCAGAAAATTTCAACCTCAGGACCGAGTCATAAGCAACATTTCTTTTCTTTTCGATACTAGATTGACAATTTTTTAAAGTTACTGTTGATAGAATATCTTGTCGTTTTTTAAACAATTCTAATCTCGAAAAAAAATGGTTCATAAAAAACAGTAAATTCTGTTAAGTTAATCGTAACATTCTCATATTATATTTGCAACAGAACTAGCTAATACAGCGTGATCCATAAGTAAGCAAATACAGTATTTCTTTAATTTCTTTCTTACTCTTAAGCAGATAGGGCTAATATTTATAAAACATAGACTAGATGATACAAGCAGTATTTCTAATAGAAATCTAAAACAAAAAGTCAAATGACATTTTGGTTTTGCTATCACAGTGTAAAATGATACTTTGTTTTTCAAAGCAAAGTATCACAAAGTATCCGAACTGTCAATCACTAAAATTAACGTAAAAAGAGAAATATTTCATATCTTTTTATTAATATTAAGTTTACATCGAATATACATATAAAGAATAGCATCTGACTACGTTATATAGACAAATCATTTCTCAACTATTTCATAAATAGCTTAAAACGAATGAAAAAGCAATCACACAATAAATATCATTTACTATTCACTGACAAAAAAAAATAATTTACTATGTCAGTCACCTGTATCTTCATGTTCATCATATTCTTGAGAGTGTGGGTATGGGTGTGATCATAATACTGATATTCCCTAACCGACACCGACACCCACACCCACATTCACACCCTTAAAAATAGCACCAATTTATAAATTCAAATATAGCAGCAGCAGCACTTTATAAATTTAAGTAATAATAGCAACAGCTTAGAAATTCAGATAACAATAAACAACAATTTATAAATTCAAATAGTATAATATTAGATTAAATCCAATAATAATAATAACATTAGATATAATTCGAATAATAATAATAATGGTGACAATTGTATTGTGATGTGATTGAATCAGAAACCTTCTAACAAATGATAAAATTGATCTGAATATATCAGAACATGAAATTTATCTCGACTGAAAAAAGAATAAAAAGTTCGAAGTTTGCATCCAATGAAATGAAAAAATGAAGAAATTTTCAGCTAGTATCCACTTGATACTTTGTTTTCCTGAGCAAAGTGTCAATCAGAGTGTCAAATCAAAATCGCAAGGATCTTGGATGCTTTGTAACAAAGGCGGACCCTTGCTATTAGAAACACAGGATACAAGTCAAACATGCAACATATGAAGAGTATCCACTTGTAATGATTGGTTCAAACGCATGCAACTATATTATAATGGTATTACGGTAATATGATTGATAGTTGTAAATTTCCTTGTGAGATATAATTCTGCGTTCAATCGTTGACTTAAATCATCTAGAATATGCGTTACAAATATGAAGCCAATCTGGCTAAGTATAAGAAAGAAAATTAAAAAATACATTATTTACTTACCCAGGTGAATCAATCCGATACCGAATCCCATCGGATTCTATGCGGTCCTACCACCCGACGAAATCCCGTTGGATTCCTGGTTCAGGAATCAATGTCGAATCCGACAGTCGTATTTCCAATCATATCCGATTGTCGGAACCAATGAAATCCGAAGCATTCAGCTTCCGATTGACGGTTGATGGCGGATTTTATCAGTTTCCGATACTAGGATCCGATATCGATTCCGGAACCAGGAATCCGACGATAATCCGATAGTTTCATAGCGCCTTCCGAAGAGATCCGTCGGATTTCAATAGGAACCGATCGGATCCTAGGCTAGGATTCATTCTCCTGGGTACTTATGGGTTATCCTGTATTCGAATCGTTTTCTTGAGGTGATTGCTGCAATCTTATCTAATTCTATGTCTGTATTACCAGAGAAGAAACTCTATCAACGGGCGAAATGTTACTACCGTACGCTAGCGACAATTTTTAGTTTGGAGTAAAATTCATTAATAGTGATATTTAATATCAAGTTAAAGGGCATATAAAATTTAATTTGATAAGAAAATTATAGAAGATAAATTTCTCTTATGATTTCATAGATAGTCATTTTCTCCAATCCTGAAGCAACGTAAATATTTTGCAGTACAGTTTGCAGTGTTTGTATTTTCTTGACCTTTCGGTATTTGTGATCAAGCTTTTTTTGAAACGGAGCAACCGAATATGCAGTACTGGCGCATCGCTGGATTAAAGTTCGTTGCATTTGTATTTTACATTGAAATATAATCTCTATAATAATTTAGTTATATTCAATTTTCCGCTGTTTGTGCACGTACATTACGTCGATGCTTAAAACCAGCGGCTACTAAGGAAGCCATGAAACGTGAAGAATCATATGTCCGTGTTAACAAATGGCAAGGTGGAAAGTTAACTGATCAAGTGTATCCATCTAGTGAGTTGATTTTTTCCCCATTTAAAAGTATTAGACATCGATTTTTATTTTCTCTGTAGAAACGGAACAGTCGTCGTAGAACAATTATCAACATGGTCGCTAGATACATAGATAAACTTTTTGTTTCTCTCTTTCCTAATGATTCAGTGGGTTCCTTTAAACGTACACTACTCTCTGATTTATTACATTCTGTAGAAGAAAAATAAAATATCATCATCCTTAAAATGTTTTTAATTGTTGGCCTTAGCGTTATACAATCTGAGATGTTCGAAACAAATATGAACATCGTTGTAAATGGCTGTATATGGATTATGTTGAAAATGCAAAAACAAGAAAAAAGAACCTAACTGATGATTAGCTATTGAGCGAAAAAAGAATGTGATCTATGCAAACCTTAATCAATGATGAATAAACTCAAAAGCTTGCAGATCCGATGGTTATTAGTTTGCAGATGCTCAATTCTCCATTTTTTTTCAAATTCACACTATGTTTTCTTTTTGTAACAAAAGTTCTTTTTGAAAGTTGGAGATATTGTCGTCGCTCCTATCCTAAGATACATTTATAATAAAACCTTGTGATTCTCGTCAGGAGCATATTAGAAAATTTCATATTCTGAGTAAGAACTATTTTTCACGTCAAGTTTCAAAATTCGTGTTTGTGAGAAAGATCACACTATTGATTCCAAGAGAAAAAGCGTAAAAGTCTATTTTCTCCGCACTATTATACGGTAAGAACTTGCTCATTCTTCAATATGCTCGTATAAATAATCAATGTTTGTCTGCAACATAGAACCTTCAATAAAAAGAATATCTTCATTTGATGAATTTTTCAGATACTCAAAAGAGTTCTTAACTGAACGAAGATTAATTTAATCGTTTCAATGAAAGTCAGTTGATAGAAATCAAAGATATTTAATTATATTCATCATTTTTGATAAATATTTGCTTGGATGAGCCCATATTTTTTACATCGGCTCTATGATACAAATACAGTTAATAGCATAAAAGTGAAATGCACGTTTAGGAGTGGACGAGAAGCCAGTTTTTATTTCTATAAATTTCTCTAGGATGCTTCTCTTTAGATTAATTATGCGAGAGGATAATAATAGTTAGAAATAAACAATTTTTTCCGTAAGTATCTAGATGTGGTCGTTTCGACACACATATATATAATCTCAAGAGTTTGTGAAAGCGTAGAGTCAATTTCATGCCATGGAAATAAAAATGAGAAGGATCGTCGAAGTGGATGTATTCTTGAAAGAACTTATAATTTATATTTATGATAGCGAACTTAATTGTAACTTTGCTTTTCTTATTCATCATGACAATCAGAAGGCCATGAAATTTTGGCAGGGGCGTAAGTCAGGTCTCAGAGTGGGGGAGGGGGGGCGTAACTCTAATTATTCTGTTTTCATGACCTAAAAAATGAACTTTTGGAAGCAGGGGGGGGGGGG
>OENM01001530.1:0-12794 GCA_900239745.1 Rotaria magnacalcarata | reverse complement strand
CCCCCCCCCTCCTATTTAAGCTCCTGAATTCTGGTTGTAATCAAGCTTTTTGTTTCAAGAGATCTATAATTATATTTTTTGGATTATTTCGTCGATCGTAATTCGTTTTGTCAGACTCTTCGTCTGTATCGGTCACGCGTTGTTATTACCATAGTGCTCGAGCAAAACTCTGCTCTACCTTGATGGTAAATATTTTCTATCTTATATAAGTGTTATTTTTTCCTTAAGAAAATGTGTGAAGAGTTGTATGTGAATAGGAATCATCAAATGACTTTCTATTCTAGCCGGAGTCTTTTTTATTTAATTAGAAAATGCACTGAATATTATGATATTCTTTTTGAAGTTAATTAAAGACTTTTTCAAAAATCATATCGAAACTTGATAATTTAATATAGATGAAATTGCAATATTTCATCTAGGTTTAAATTTAGACTCGTGATTAATCAGTCAAATAAAAATAGAAATGCATATCTCACACGACACATGAATAATTTATGTTTATTGCATAGAAAAACATCGGTCTTTTATTTCTCGAAGTTCTATTAACTCACAAAAATAACTTCAGCTTTAATCAATAATTAATGCTTTCATCTATTCCATTGAACCATATCTTCAGCATTATTCTTGTCACAAAGAAACTATTCTTTAATTAATTTTCTTTCAACATATAAAATTTTTGATATATTACAGTTTGATTGTGTCGTTTTCATATTTGTTAGCAAACAACGGTATAGTTGGAGACTGATAATTAATTCAATCGTTCGTATTCAAAATAACTGAGAAATTCATATGACTTAAAGGTCAAAATAACCATTGAATTTTTCTAAACATGTTTGTTTTTCTACTAATGAAAAGGAATTATTTATAGATAACAAATACGTCAATTCAAATGCGCTGTGTTGCCACATATTTTGATGAGCTCTCAAATATGCATAGACATGGCTGACACAGGAAAAGAAGAACGCAATAGAAAATGGACAGATGGTGACTGAAATAAAGACGATGGTACCTATTAGATATGTACGAGGTCGTGCATAACATCCAAATGAGAAGAACTATTAGTCAAGTAAATTCATTTTTGTGTACTCAAAACAAAGTGAGTACACTCTAGGTTCAGTCAGTGTGTCCGTCCGACCGTTAATACGATAACTTTTGAAAGCCTCATCCAATTGTCGTGAAATTTTGTACACAGAATGATCTCATCAATATCTCAGTCGAGTTCGAAGATGAGAAGGATCCGTCAAGAAATGACTGAGTTATCGAAAAAATTGTCATTATTGACCAAACCATCCCTGAGGGGGAGTACAGGGATTATTAAAAAAAAGGGTTTTCTCAGAATTATCCACAACATATATAAATCGACTCAGTTTTTAACGCTGATTCCGAATCTGATACTAGTTTGGAAATAAATCGTAGCTTTCTAACGAAACATCGCCTAAAACGGTCTCAATATGAATAAAAACTACATCCAGAAACCAAAGTGCCTAGTTTCTCATGATAATTTTGGTGTTCAGACATTCTAGAATAACTCATATGCCCCGTGTACTTTTTGCAGTACACATAACTCTCGGATGAAATCCGAAGTTTCCCCAGTTTTTGGTAATAAGTTGGTGCTGCTAACAGGGACACTTGAGAATGAAAGAAAGTGCACTCGTTAAACCGCCTATTCACAAGTTCACAGATGATACTTTATCTAATTATTAATTTTTTGAAGAAGGATTTTTGATTGAAGGAAATTTAGATTAATAGGACGCTGAATAGATTCAAATTATTTATTATAGGAATATAAAATTCTGTTTTAGCGAAAGTGTTTTTTTGTATTTATTTAACAAACAAAGAAACAACTAGAGTGCGATATCAAATAATTCACATAGACGTGCTTATAACGCATTTTTCACAAATCCCACAAACAAATCTGATGTTGCATTACTTTATTAACGTTTCCTAATTTCTCTATCGATTTATGGTAAACTTTGCTGCCAGTTTCTATGTAATAAATGATAAAAAAATCGATTATTCCATGTCGCTAAATTCCTCTTTAAAAATATTTATTCTGATCTTTTATCTATGAAAATCAAATTTAATCCTAGACTCTATATTCACGTATTTATTCATCGAGCAATAATATATATATTTTTTTTTTTTTAAATACCATAATTCACAAGAAAAAAGAGAAGAAGAAAAAAGCGTACATAAAAAATGTTAAACTTTAATTATGTTATTTTGCATTTTGTTTTTTTATATAGCATCGTTTTGAGGATGCTTTCATCGAACTAGGCATTAATAGATGTTTAAATGCTGTACGAAATTCTACGTTGAATACAGTATAGATTAAAGGATTAACAGCACTATTTACGTAGCCAAGCCAAAGAATTAATGTTGGTAATGGTTCTTTAATATATTCGGTTGTGTCGATAAAAGCTGCGAGGATATACATAACAAAAAATGGTAGCCAACATAGAAGAAATACACTTATAATGATTCCGAGTGTACGCGACAAACGGCGTTCACGTGTTAAAGATATTTTTTGTCTTTCATGCATTAATGATGCTAATGTTTTGCCTTTAAAAAATATTTTACGTTCATAATCTTTTGATAGGCGTTTAATTGAGAAACATCTTGAATCAGTTAAAAATTCTGTCGTTTGAATAGATACATTTCGTTGTTGATTTAAATAATCGATTTCGGATTTTGATTCACTAGTAGAATTTTGACTATACAATGGTAATGATAATTCTGCATTTACTGGTAATGCACCGAGAGCTAGAAGATAGATAGAGAGAAAGACAAAGAAAATTTATTTGACATTGCCAAGCTAGGTCGATGAATTAATTAATGCCGCCGGCTGAATCTATTATTCCATTTCCCTCTTGACTCCAGGAAACTTTGGAAAGCACAACATGACGACATCAAATGTGACGATAAGAAAACAGATAGAACTATTCTGCAAAAAAGATTCTTGAAGTTAAAAAGAAAAGAAGGCTTCTGCCAGTCTCTAATGTAGTTTCATGTTGTGATGTTTTATTTATTAAGTAAAAAGTCGTTTTTTTTTATTAACGCGTATATGGGATTTGCAGATTTCTCACATTTTATTTTGAGTGTCTGACAATGTCATGCTGTCATCGAAAAAGCATCTGTCAAATTCGAGATAACGGCTCTTCTGAGTTAGACTAAGTCCGGTTAGGTATCAAAGTTGTGAAAAATGCTTGAGAGTTCTAATCATCTCTATGTGAATTTCGAATAATTATGTAGGTATTTCTGGTGTCATTCATAATAGGAAAATAGTAGATTTCCTCATAATAAATCGGAAATAGAATATGTTTGACATAGATCTTTTTGTGGCATAAAAATGCACTTCGATTACTGTCATTGAGTAAAGTAGTATGATAGATTAGTCGTTTTGATCGATTAGAAAAAAAACGATCCAAAACAAAAGATACTTGATTATTTTGTAGTTTCCTTACGAAAGCGTAAGGATTATCAATCATATTTTTTTTTCTCTTGGCCGAGTATATCGGGAACCGAAATGCATTACATTTCAATAATAGATCACGATCTATTCATTATGCTCGTCGAACTCTACGTCTTTCAATAGGAGAACAAACTCTGTTTTTCCTTCGAAACACGACTATTTTTAAAATTCTTTCAAAAGAAAGAAAACAATTGAGTGCAAAGAGTAAAACTATTAGTATGTTGAGCCAAATAAAGAAAACAAAAGCACAAGTGTTCATAGTATTATTTCTAATCAAATTCTACTTACTTGCGGAAAGCATTTTGCTCTCATCGATACTCATAGTAAGTGAAACTTGTGATGCAGTTCTATCAGGTCCATGACACTCCGCTAGTTGATTATTAGTTGTCATATTGTTATGATAATTACCATTATACGATAATGGATTAACATTCTCATTTTTTGAATAGAACGTTTCTTCAACATCGTCTGTACTAAAATTTTCTAATCCACTGCCATTTGACGCTGAATATTTTATCGATGAATTTGCTGCATTCGTCATTGATAATGATAAACTTCGTTTTTGACGACGAGCATGACCATTTAAAGTATCATTCTTTTTAACGGATTTCTGTCGACGAGTAACAATAGCTAATTTTTCTGCAGCTATAATAAATTAAAATCTATTTTTGATTTCAAAACACAAAACATGAACAAACCTATAGCACGTTCGTGAAAACGACGTTTTGTTTTTATAAAAACTTGTATATAAACTACAGTCATAATTAATGCGGGAATATAAAATGATCCGCATGCTGAATAAATAACATAAAATTTATTATTCGATAGTTCACACTGTAGTTCATTGTAACTTCGTAATTCAGTCGAACCCAATATG
The DNA here is from genome assembly GCA_900239745.1 of Rotaria magnacalcarata. Lineage (NCBI taxonomy): Eukaryota > Metazoa > Rotifera > Eurotatoria > Philodinida > Philodinidae > Rotaria > Rotaria magnacalcarata. The sequence goes on along the minus strand of OENM01001530.1, from coordinate 8,445 downwards.
GTTGTTATTATAGGTGGAATAGATATAGTTGCTGATAATAGCCAAACAATAATAATCATTGCGAGAACACGTCGTATGGTTCGTTGACGTGCATAATGTATCGGATCACTTATTGCCCAATAACGATCAAGCTATAGAAATGCAATATGAAGAGTAGTGAATAACGTCAAAACAAGAAACATTCATAATAGCTTACTGCTATAGCACAAAGATTTAATATTGATGATGTACAAAGAAGAATATCAGACGTGACAAAAATTTGACAAAATATTTGTCCTAAAAGAAATATAGAATATTTTTGTTTTTATCGTGAACAAAACACAAATCTTCTTACCGAATATCCACCGATTAAGCATGTGTGTAACAATATGAAATGGCATCACTATAATAGCAACTAGCATGTCGGAAAAAGCAAGGGAAACAATAAAAAAGTTTTGTACAGTCCGTAATGGTCGAAATGTGAAGACAGATAAAATAACGAGAATATTACCGCATATACATAAAATAACAATACTTGAAAGAACAAGTGCAACAGGTAATGTTTTAACAAATGGCATTGGTCGAATTGTTGATGATGTTGTTTTTGTTGTTGAATTAAATAAATTGATAAAATTTGATGATGAACCCGACGAAGGCGATATAATAGACATATCGGAATTAATTGATGATATTAGATACCAGTTGCTAGTGTTAATATTTAATGGAGCAAGTCGATTATCATTTTCGACGTCGAGATTCGACGAACTTAAATCACGTCGATGAATAGAAATGATCAATGGCACTGAAATATAAATAAAAAAGGTGAACCAGTGAATTATGTGCGACTACTATTATTATGTATAGTACACGACTAATATAATTTTAAGTTGTTTCTTTTAGCATATAGACTTTTATGAACAAGATATTTCATGTTTCTATAAGAATTCCAACAAAAAATATTTCGGAAGAAGACACCCTCTTACTTTCCGCTCGTTGTTCATCGTGTACATTCATATCCGGCCACTTTGACGTCTATAATAAACTACGATGGTTCTGCATTATTTTTTTCTCTCATTCAATTGTAACAACTCCTAATAACCCACCTTTCTCCCAAATATCACTTTTTAATTAACGCTTCTTTTCTCATATTGAAGGAGATAAAGAGAAGAAAATTCGTTATTCACTAACTATAATATTAAGTCACGTTCTTTTAAATATCTTTGCTAAATCTAAGACAATTTTAATGATTATAGTTCTATCTACTTGCTACACAACAATTTTATTATCGTTACATCAAAACACGAATATTTCGATGTTTTTGTGGTTATTTTGACTTACCGAGACACTAAAGATATACTACTAAACTAACGACAAGTAGGTTACGATGATTTCTAGGTGCTATAAAATATAATGCAATTAAATAATAAATCTTCTTCTATTTATATATATATATATATTCTCGTGATGCATAATACGAATTTCTCATTATACGATATAAAATATATTTTATTTACATGATGCATATTGTCATTTATTTTCTCGCATTGTCTTCTGTTCACTGGCACTTATTTCTATTGGAATTAATCATTTTCTCTCCTTTTCTCTTTCTATGTCTCTCTCTCTCTCTCTCGCCACTCGAGATCTTTCGATCTATCTTTGCAGTTTTACGTCTTCGACTATTTTCACTTGATTGATAGACAACAGGAGCAGAACACTCGATATCGCTAAGTGCCATTTAAATAAATAATAATCTCTCGTCGTGATAGATACGTTTTCCAATCTTCGATCATTTATTTCTTATGAGGTATAGAATTTTTCAAGAAAAACAAAAACACAAATTTGTAGTATCAGTGATATTCGATTTAATAAAGCAAAAACGTTCTTCGACTGTGTTTTCTTTTTAAATGCTGTTTTGTCCTGAGAATTAATTATAAAGTCAAGTTTACAACGGATGTTTGTCGAGAAAATGAAACAGAAAAACATTACTCAGCATGTAGTTGATTAAATACTTCTGGAGAAAAGAAAGAGAAAGAAAATTGTTCACTCATTTGCATAACAAAAATGAAAAGAAAACTGAGTACTTTCCAATTGAAGATCTAGTAGCGGATGTTCTTTGTATTCTTCTATAGAGAGAAAGTTATTCATAACAAGAAAATATCATTTTCGATAATGATTTCATAAAATTTAGAATAACATAACTACTTGAGAAATGTCTCCTCATTGTTACTTTCCTAAAATAAAAATTAATGTAGGATATTGCTTATTATAATAAACTCAAGGTTTTTTTTAATTTCCACGCTTTTTCTTTATATAAATGCAAGATAAAAAAGAATCTCTAAAAAGTAACATATCGAATAACTTAAGTACTTTCAATAAAAACTCGACTGATTTCATTGGGTAAACTTCGCGAGTAGTCTAATTCTATCTGTATGCTCAGAATTTTCTAAAAGACTCTTAATATATACGAATTCTACGGTACTTATTTGGTTGATATGCTATACTAATTAGAATTGTAATTCCTTTGTTTTGACTAAGTGTCATCTCGATAAGAAAACTTACGATTATGCACATTGATTCAACCATTTCCTTGCCTTTTTTTTTGTATATAAACAGAAAAGAACAGCTGGTATGTAATCTCATTTTTCTTCTCGTTTAAACGAGACTTATTTTCATTACTCTTAATAAATGACATTTTCAGAAAAAAATAAACAAACAAATAGTTTCTATATAATTGGATTCAATCAGACATGAAACTTTTTATCGCTAGCTATTTTCACTTATCGAACTCATTTATGTAAACAGGAAAATAAAACTTACTAATAGGAGAATCGTTTAATTGCTTATTTTGTTCGTTTACATTCAGACGAAGATTATGGAACCGTATTGAAAAACAAACTAAAAAAGTCAAAAACAATAATACTATTAAGATTTGTCATTATAAAATCTAGAAATAGTACCTTGTGATGGAAAAGTTTGCAATCAAATACAATACTTAACGACGTTGAAGATTGATCTCATGAAACGAGGTATTGAAAAAATATTCATGTAATTTGTTGTGCTGCTTTTCGGTCCTTGAAATGAATCGATCTGAAACTAGACCATGTTGAGTTAGAAAAATAATATGACTTAGGAGAGCGTTCATTTTTTGTTGTTATTACTGAGAATCAAAATATGTATCTCATAAAAAAAGGCGAGTTTTTTTTCCATAATCTCATTTATAAAAAGTTGCATCAATGGTGAGTTTTTGCCTGATGTTCTCTCAATTGGAAAGCTAAGTGCAAACTAATAGGATTAATGACATGTGATCGTGTTCACGGTTAGTTGCTTCTTTTTCCTAGTGTTCGACTTCATGGTACTACTATGTCTGGCTTTTTAATATAACAAACGCATTTGTCTAGAAGCTAACCTAAATATAAACGAAAAAAGAAAAACATTATCTTTTTTGAAACAGGGTTACTTACGAAAAGAGATGGAATATTTAGTTCTCCTTTGTTTCGTAAATATACACATGTCTGATTTTGACATAGATAAGTTTCTTTATAAAACCAAAACCAAAACACGTCGTTTCATTGTTCCACAGACATCGTAATTTTTCATGCGATGGCGATCGTTGAGTTTGCTTCTAACTTCTTTTGTTTCTTGTCATGATGATTTTTGCTATTTCTTTTAAAAATTGCTATCGGCATACTGACATATATATATATATACACGGAGTATAAAAGGCGACGACCAAAGATAGCACAAAACAAATAATATGATTTTGGAAAAAAGAAAGAAAATGATTATAATTGATTTCTTGTTGTATTATGCGTATAAAAGTTGTTCGATGTTATTCGAGCAAATAGATCTGTTTACGGTTGTAGATGTTTCATTTATTATTCCTAGACGGTAATATATATATATATAGCTAATAACTGCTGTATTTTTTTAAACTTAATCAAAATAATTTAGATAGTTTGACAGATTTCTATTGTTTTTTTAACATTTAAATTACCGATTTAAAAGTCCAATCACATCGTATGTAAATATACATATCATATAACCATAAAAAAGGTTATTTATTATTTTTGAAAATGGTAAACAAATTAAAAAGAAATAATCTCATATTCATTAGTCGTCTGTTGTGTCTAAAAAGTTCTCGAAATCAATCATAATCTTTTTTCACTAACTTTGTCATGTACTCATTTTACATCAATGTATTCAGCATAGTTTTTAACGTACATCATAAAAATCGATTATTATCGTTGACTTTTTGTACCCTTGTGAGTTTCTTAAGGTGATAATTTTCTCTTGGATAAGTGAACCTATTATTGTTGTATAAACTGTCAAAAATGCCCTACATATTATTTTTCCGTGACTTTAGTGAAACGGAAATTATTCTACAAAAACACTACATCATAAATGCTCTTAGAAAATAAAGCATTAAAAAAACAATTTTATTGTATGATATGAAATTTAAAGTTAATATCTCCTAATTACTTTTCTTCAATAGAGTTTTCCTAAGACTATATAAAATTTTCCAATAAAGATTATCTTGACTTTTTCCTCTATTAAAAGACACAGCGAAGGATCCACGAGAAGCATTACATTCAATAGAATATATTAACACGATATTGAATTATATGACCTTACAGTTCTTGTATTAATATGTTAGATGTCATTAATATAAATCCTATATATTTATGTCTATGTTACTTCTGTCCTACATTCGTAAAATATTTCTTTCTCCGTCATACAGTGACCTTCTTTTTGTTAATTCATATATAATTGCATTAAACATATGCTCGATTTGTGATAAGTAATTGATTAATCAATAGATAAATTGTTACAAATCATACAGCCAAGACAAAAAAAATCTATCTCATCGATAACAATGATTAATGAAAAGAACTATATACAGAGCAATCATTTAAACAAATAATCCAAAAGAACAATATGATTTATTTTAAAATATAAATTCTATATTTATCCACTGGCTCCATGCTCCATACACGCAAAGAATTTACTAGTTTATTCCCACGTACTACGCATGATAAATTTAAAACTTCAGAGAAGTAATTAACTGTAACAAAATTGTTCCATTTGGGAATTGAAATAAGTTATACAGATAAAATCATAAAAACTATACACACAGTTTTTGTGAGTTACTCGTTAACGAAAATTATGCGGACAATTTTTTCTTTTATTTAACGAGGCAATTGATTATTTCATTTTAAATAAAAAAAATACTTATTCTAGTGGTTTATCAGTTTGTTTTCCAATGCTATTTATATGCATAGATATATGAGTCAGTCCACNCTCAATTTGATATATCTTATAGAGTAGAGGGAAGAGTTCTGAGAATTTTCACGAAAGCCGTTTTGAAAAATATTGAGCGCTCGGTTTTTTATGATCATTTTATGAAAACGCCCATTTTCATTGAGCTTGACTTCATGTTGTTATATTTCCAAGTTGGCTCTATAGAATGAGCTAAAATTTTGTAAAGGGATACAACTTGATGAGTTCTAATTACCGTAGAATTTTTGTCTCGAAATATGGAACTGTTGAAATTTCAGGAATCCTTTGATATAGACGAAAATGAGCGTTTTCGGTAGCTTTGCTTCTATATAACGTTGGATTAAAATAAGATGGATGCGTCAAATTTTCACGGCAGATCGAACACTCATAGATCTATGTTTCCTGAAAGTTTTAGTCATCTNAAAAAAAATGAGCGTTGGATGTTATTAGAGAATCTCTTCTCGATCCTCTTTTTCTATTAAGAATTCAAAGAGATAACGTTAAGCGAGAGAAGAGAGGATATTATATAAGTGAGAATAAAGCATCAATGAATGCGAGTTGAATAAACACATTGCGAAGAAAGAAGTAAGTCAAGGAGTGTAAACATATGACTGTAACAGATGTCCATAAATGACCTGTACAACAGGGGTCATTTTCGTGTAGGGGTGTGTGAAGCATTCGACGACAGCTACCATTGGTTTTCCCTAGAACTCATTGGCTATGTCAGTACCGATTTTCATGGCCGTACATTAGCTAGTGAGACGAGTTTTTCGCGAATTATTCTGCAAACAACTTGAAAAAATATAATACCGTTCTTGAGAAATTCAAGTTGTTCTACGGCCATTTGGGCAAGAAAATCGCTTCTTTCGCGATTTTTCTGACACCGATATCTCATGAAGGATACATCTATTTTAGTTGAAATTTTCACTGTGAGCCTATTTGAAGTTTGGTGACCGGACACTTCATCGCGTTCACTTCGTCGCAGGACAATTCGTCGCAATAAAAATTCCTTGCGATAAGTCAGTCGTATATCGCTAATGGAGGGAGTACATTAATTGAATTAAGTGATTTTGTTCAATATGGTATCCAATTAATCACCTTCATAAATTTATTCCATTACAATAATAACACTCTCTTTTATTACTATAACTTCTTTTTTTTCAAAAAGATTACAGAAATGTTAATTTACAATTCACTTTTTTAAATTAAAATTACCCAAAACTTAAAGTTAAAATCTAACTAAAATTCTACTAAGTTAACTTTATAATAATTTAAATTTTTTTTGAATCAAAATGTAATTAAAATATAGCTTTACATGTAAAAAAGTTTAGTTTTTAAATTTAAATTTAATAAATTATTTCTCGTTTTAGAAATTGTTTTAAAATTTAAATGTGTTACCGCTCAAAAATGATATCAATAGTAGACGATTGACTCATAGAATTTATTCGGATACTTTATCTTTAATGTTTATAGTATCGAAAACCTAAAATTCCATTTCAAAAGTTTCCAAAACCACTTCATCCAATAGTCGAGTAACTTTGCAAATCACAGATAATTATNCTAGAAATTACTGGACGAATTCTACAACTCAAGATAGAGCACATTTTTCTTTCGTTTCTTCTTGACTTTTCTTAGCTCCGGATTTCCTCAGAAATCGTCTCCTTAAAAGATGTGAGTGGACTTTCATTTGATAGCAGACTATTTACAATATCACGAAAGAATTTTACAGAACTAGATCATTGTTTCTTCAAAACGAATCTATTATCCAGCATATCGATCTAGTTATTATTCCATAGAGTGTACATTTACGTGATTAATTGAATAACATATTGAGCAAAATGACTTAATTCAATTAAGGTCAAGGGGGAAATGGCGGATTTTCGGATTTTTTTCGGATTGTCCATGGATTGGCTGGCAATCCCGAAAATCCGCCGTTCCGCCCTTGATTAAGGTATTCTCTCCGTTATATACGACTAACTTATCCCAAGGAATTTTTATTGCGACGAACTCTCGTACGACGAAGTGTCGTGCGACGATATATACGAGGGCGTTGAAGTTTATACGTATTTCCTGAAAGAAAGGAACTCAAAATTTATATATCAACTAAACAGGTCGCAATTCAGATCTCGAACTAGTATCACAAAGAAGTTTCTTTATTCAGCGAAAATGGTTTTCTCCAAAGTTTTGTTCGTACTGAAAATGTTCCTCTAGAAATCGAGTTTTCCGTGATTTTCTATGCTCAATTTCTCCCAGAGGGAACAACATTTAATTGTGAATTTTGTATGCATTATCGTCAACTTTGGAGGTACTAGCTAGTGATATGGCTTGGCAAGATTTGAAATCAAAGTTGTCTGCTAAGTAGGCGGGTTTTTATCCTCGATTTCGGAGTTTTCATCAGTTTTTTGTACTACCTATTGAAGAAATAGAGAACGTTTGTGAAGAGAAAAACATATATTCATGGTGAATTCAAACAAAACTACGAAAAAAAATGATATTTCAGGAACGGTCGGGCATTTTTATGAATCCACCATTTTTTCTGTGATTTTTCTTTTTTTTTTTGATTTCCATGCTTCCTTCAAACTCGTGCATCATGGAATTCAATACTTATTTTTCGTAGCCTATAGCTTGGACATCATGGAAATGATCGTTTTTCCTTGTCGAAATCTTCTCTTTACTCAATCAGCAGCCAAAACCTTCATCAGAATTTCAAAATTGATCCTCAAACTACCTTACTTATCAGGCAGTTTACATTTCAAATCTCTCAAAATTCTATAACTGGATAGTACCACCATAGTTGACGATAGTGCATACAAAATTCACAATTAAATGTTGTTCCCTCTGGGAGAAATTGAGCATAGAAAATCACGGAAAACTCGATTTCTGGAGGAACATTTTCAGTACGAACAAAACTTTGGAAAAAACTAATTTCGCTGAATAAAGAAACTTCCTTGTGATATTAATTCGAGATCTGCATTGTGACCTGTTTAGTTGATATATAAATTTTGAGTTCCTTTCTTTCAGAAAATACGCATAAACTTCAAATAGGCTCACAGTGAAAATTTCAACTAAAAGAGATGTATCCTTCATGAGATATCGGTGTCAGAAAAATCGAGAAAAAAGCGATTTTCTCGCCAAAATGGCCGTAGAACAACTTGAATTTCTCAAGAACGGTATTATATTTTTTCAAGT
>OENM01001529.1:6874-32342 GCA_900239745.1 Rotaria magnacalcarata | reverse complement strand
GGAATCCATATAAATAACTAGCCGATTGTCTCTGGTCTGACTGTGTTCGTGGCCATACGAACACCACCATGCAACGACTTGAAAACATCCGGCCAAATTTCGGTTAATCCGATGAGCAAAATGAACGGATAAAGAAGAACAATGAACAAATACAAATACGGAGGGAGATCGATTGCAATAGCCACAAGAATCGGATCTGGCGCCGGCGAATAAGTTGCAGTGAGCATGAAAATTACAATGAATACCCAGATAACAGTGTGCAGAACGCAAACAGACAAAATTTGCCAAGCCATGCGACGATTTTTCTTCCACATATTCCGTTGTTTCATACGTTGCTTCTGACGGATGACACGGAGAAGTAAAATAGTCGAAACCAAAACAGTTCCAACAACTGGCGAAACGACATGCGCAAGCAGATCAAAGGCGCCCACTTGAAAATAAGATATATAGCATGGACCACCACAAGCGTACAAGTTGTATTGAAAGTTATTGGTGCATGGGTAGAAAAATAGAACTACGACATAGAAAATAGTGGGATAGATTACACAAAAACTCATTGGAATATAACGTAATAAAATGGTATGCGCCATAAAAAAATGATAATGAAAGACGAGCATATATCTTTCTATTGAACCGTAAAACATCAACATCAAAATCACCACGTTGAGAAGAAAATCAACAAATATCCACATTTGGCAAAGGACGTCTGAATGATCGAAAATGCCATTGTAAAGAAATGTCAAAAAAAATGGTATATCGGCGGTGGCCTAAATGAAAAAAAAGTTACTTTTCAATGGTTCATACTATTTATATATCTTAGCTTTCACTCACTTGTAGAAAATTAGCAACGAGTAGAGCCAAAGTAATGTGATTATTAATTTGTTGACGAAGCCCACGGTTTATAGAAAACTGAATAAAAATGTAAATGGAACAGCTTACCGATAGGATAAGAAGAATAATGGTAATAGTAAATATTTTCAGTTGTCTTTCGTTGGAAAAATCAAGCGACGTTGTAGAATTGTTGCTTGCCATAGGATGGGATGTAGTGCTATTCAAATGAATCGGATACTTGAGATAGTTGTATGTTAAGGCAGAAGAGTTGAACACGAGGCTATTTATAGAAAAAGATTATATTTAGTTGCTCTTTCAAGTGTTATTAGACGAGTAATCCGTGATAGAAACTCTAAGAAGAGAAAGGAAAAAAGCTGAAGAAGAATTAGCGTAGGATGGGCGGGGAAGGAGAAATGAAAAAAAGATAGATACTAGCAATACGCACTGTAAAAAATAGAATGCCTATCTGAATTCAATGATGAATTTCTACTTTCTTGAAAATAAAATATTGATAGTCAAATTTGGATGTTATGCAGTAAATTAAGTTGAATTTCTATTGTTTGGAAAATCAAGTATTTTTTAAATAATAGAAATTCGATGAATAAATCATAAAAGTTTGAAAATCCTGTAGCTTATTTAAAGTCGATTTTCTACAAAATAGAGTTTAAAAAAAATTACAGTGTACCAGCACATCAATGAATTATGTTATGAATATGCAAGCAAATCCTATATGAACAGTTTTGCATAAGAGTCACTAAAAGTAGTGTGGATCGATCATGGAACTAGAGATCGAAAATAAACGGATCTAAGAGAAATCCACAAAAAGAATGAACGAGTATCGTAGAAATTCAGCAGACAATTCCGAAATGGGGCTGATTACGTTAGAATTCTTTCGGATTCTATGCTTGCTCATGAAAAGTTATTAATTAGGATAAGCAGGTGGATTCAATACATGCTTGAATATCTTGAACATTCTGTGAAACGAATTGAGAGCCGAAATCTCGAATTCGACCAGTACTAACTTCTCGCTTGTAGAATAACACGAATAAGACATCCGCAAGATTCCAAACCAAATGTTTTTGTTTAGTCTATATTAATAGATACTTCTGAAAATTTTGCTGCGGAAACAGATTCTTTTTTTAATAAAGTTAATCGCTTTGTTTAGAAGAAAGTTGGCAAAAATTCCAAGAAATTATTCATTCTCAGTTTTATTGGTATATGTTCTTCTAGCAAACATGCCTTAGAATATATCTCTTTGATAGACTACACCGTTATAAATCAGTGTCATATAGAGATGAAATCTTCGGCGTTTCTATGAAATAGCAAAATAACCCCCCCNAAAAAACCCCCCCCCCCCCCACTCCTACAGAATAAAAGCCCGTGGATGGTGTCTCTGCTCCGCAAGCTATAACTTTGTAACAAAGCATGCCCTGATGCCAGTTTTTGTGTTATTTGATAAAAAAAATGTTCATCCTTTCATTTTTCATGAAGTAAACCTTGATTTTCAACGGAGAAATCTAACCCAGGGGCGGGCTCCTATTTTATGTAGGGATTTAATGAATTATTTATGGCGAACAAAGTAGCATTGTAAATGGTAGACGTACTGATTAGTTTTTACTGCTCTTCTGTAGCAGTTTGAAAATTTTGGGTATGGGTGTTGATATTCTCTTCTCTGATATCCACACCCTCAAGACATGCATCTTATGATATCTAGGCATCTGCTTATACTAATACACTCTAATAAAAGAAACGTTACCATCGTCTCTCTCAATCATGTTCTTTTATCTTGAATTGAGATAAAATCAAATTCGCCAGTAATCACTGTTTGGATTGACGGATCCTGTTGGAAGTGAATTTTCATTAACTTTCATATTTTCAATTACTTTAAACGAGATGTAGTGATAGATTCGAGCATGCCTGATGATGAATGGATTAAGTCCACTTAGAAATACATCGTATGATGGTTTGATATCTGTTTATGTTATCAACACACCCACACCCACACCCACACCCTCACGTCCTCCCTATTTTTTTCCTCACTTAGGAAATCGAGAATGAATTCATATAGACGCATTCCTAGAATTTCGGATCCAATGTAGCAATTGGAATATATTCTAAAAACTAGAAAATCGAATATTTGATTTTCTCGTCATCATGAAGCGTTTATATTTGATAATGAAAATCAAATATAATACAACATAACCAAATAAAAAAATATATAAAAATAAAATGAAAGCTAAAATAGAACAATGATTAACATAAAATAAGGACTAAAAAATAAGGGAACATTATATTTGATCAGTAAAATAAATGGAATGATCAGTAAAACATAAAAATTAGGGCGTGGGTGTGATTCTTCTGCTCATCTGCACTACTCCCACACCATTTTTTGGAATTCTTTGATTTCCATTTATTCCATCATTGCCTTCGAGAACCTCATTGTCTGATATATCACTTTCATATTGAGCAGCTTGTACGACTTCCATATTTTTTACTCGTTGATACTAAGCTGAATGTGAAAGAAAGGAGCTAAGAGTACATTTATAAATTGTTGTACTTATCAGCTGTACAATATATAGAGACCAAAAGAGCAAACATGAAAAGCAAAGTAAATCACCTTATAACACATTTCAATTTTTATACTGATCCTTCAATCTAATTTACTGATTTTTAAATAATATATCAAGAAATCGAAGTATACTAATAACTGACCACACAAATAATGTACTCATCATTCATTTATTCTACTGATCGCTTAAATGATAGCCAATTCATTTTTAGTCAGCCTTAAATAGATTAATAAAGAATTCTATACAAATATATTAACATTCAGATTGTGAAAAAAAAACATTTTTTGAGTCGATGCCAAAAGCAGTATTTGGTTAGGCTCATAATAATTAATTTAGACAAGTTCATTTTTTCTATCTTTTAATGACAGAAAACTCAGCGCTTTCAACGCCAGACACAAAAAATCAGCGCTTTCAACGCCAGACAAAAAATTACATTAGCTTAGCTAAAAATATCGCCTTTCTAATCTTTGTCTGTCGATGCGTAATGTAATTAGCAAAAGGTGCTTCATGGAAATTTCTATGGAGTGTAGTCAGGAAAAAATGCACACCTGGGTTTGCGTCAAAAATCAAATAAGTGACTAGATTAGATTCTATATACCAACAATCGAATAACTGTTACAACCAACAATAAAAGAAATTGAATGACACTATCTATATGAAAATTAGTTTCATATTTGCAAGAAAACAGCGATGAGATCGAATCATATGTCTCACCACCCTCCATCATTCAGATTTTTATGTTGCACGAAAAACAACAAGTACTTCGATAAAAATACATTCTAAAGACCTTTTCGAAATCATTTGTCCACTAGTACACTTGCTGTACCGAAAGAACAAATCACAGCTGCTATGTTTAATTCTTACTTCTGAAAGAGAAAATAACGTGATGATAAAAAAATACAGTGCATATTATGTGTCTGCGGATACAAAATTGACAAGTTCATTTTGATCGCTTAATATTAGATACGTTCTAATTTGCAAAAACCACTCTTATATAATTTTTACAAAAAAAAAATAAATAGAGTTCACCACTTGAAACGCTGAGTGAATGACTTTTTAATGTCTGCTTGGGTTAACTAGATTTAATTATTTTAAGCTTGATGTTCTACAAAAATATAGAATTTAAATACGCTTGAGAGAGAGAGAGAGAGAACGATATGCTATATGTGTAATTCTTTCTATAGAATAATTTTCCAGTATAGAAAAAAATTATTCTGAGGAACTTCCAAAAAAAAGAATGATCTGTTCAAAGGATTTTGCTCGAAACTTTCGAAATTATTTCAAATACTAGTTATACTCGAGAGAGAAAGAGAGATCTCCTTTTATTCTTACGTTTTCTCTTCTAGTTAATATTCCTGCTAATGCCAAATGGGCACAGAAAGGAAAGACTATTGCTAAAGGCAACGGGGGTGGGGGTGCCACTAATCAACTCTACTGGTCTCTTGGTCTCTTCGTTGATGACGATCAAACAGTGGTTATTGCTGACAACTCGAATGGTCGTATCATGCAATGGAAGAAAGGTGATGCAACGAATGGACAGATTGTTGCTGGTGGCAAAGACCAAGGAAATGGATTAAATCAATTGCAATATCCAACTGATATATTAATTGACATAGAGACGGATAGTCTCATTATTTGTGATTATGGGAATCGACGAGTTGTACGATGGCCTCGTCAAAGTGGCACAACTCAAGGCGAAATCCTCATCGACAACATCGACTGTTATGGATTGGCCAAGAATGATCAGAGAAGTCTCTACGTCTCTGACTGGGATAAAAATGAAGTCCGATGATATCAGATAGGTGACAAGAATGGCACTCTCGTTGCTGGTGGACATGGAAAAGGTGCTGATTGCAATNAGGTGCAACAGAAGGTACTGTCGTCGCCGGAGGTCAAGGCGAAGGGAGTGCTCTGACACACTTGCATCATCCTGAAGGACTCGTCCTCGATACGTTGGGTACCCTCTCTGTTTCAGACTCGACGAATCATCGTGTCATGCGTTGGCCTAAAGGAGCAACACAGGGCACTGTCATTGTGGGTGGAAATGGTGAAGGAGAAGGAGCAAATCAGTTCAATCGTCTCATTGGTTTGTCTTTCGATCGTCATGGCAATCTCTATATCGTCGACGATCATAATCATCGTGTCCAACGATTTTCAATTCAGTAGACTCATAAACGCTGCTCTTCCAATCGCTTTTTTCAAATAAATTTGGGTGCGGGTGTCTGCCATTGAACTGAGAACTCATCGAATGACTTCACCCACCCACCCACCACTCTCCATGTATAGTAATGATCATTTTTCAGACATTATAGATGACAAAAGAAAAATTAAATTGTTTAAAAAACAAATTCCAATTAACTTTGTTAAACTCATTATAATTCGTTATTCTAAAGTCACTTTTCTTCTTCGTCAGTCAGAAAACAAGTGTTAGGTCAGTTTCCTTTGTCATATTTCACATTTTTGCCGGCAAAAATAAAACTCACTGTCTTTAAAAAGAGATTGTGCTATTGTTAATCACAGGCATTCGGTAGTCATAGAAAAAAATTTCATATTCACTTGTTATTGTAAAGAGTTCAATCTTTTTGTGGCATGAGAGTTGTCAGCTTTATTGTAAAAAATCAGCCAAAAACTAACTGTCTCCTACTATTCCAAAGTTTGGCCCTATCACGATCAAAAATATCCATCGAATCTAAGTGTGAATTCCGAATTATATGCTGAAATTTGTGTAAAATATGAATGCTGGCAAGCGAATACCAGTGATCCTAATAACTTTTAGAAATGATAAACAAATAAACTAGCTCAAAGCTTCGAAAAAAATAGACTCGATAAACATAAAATGGTCCAAATAATTCAGTTAATGGTCGAAATGCATTTTAATTGCCATTTTCCATTAGTCACTGAACTGGGGTATGATCTTGTTTTTTCTCTATCCCAAGTAGATGATTAATATATCATGTTTTACCCACTACTACTTAATTTTTACATCAGTCGTATTTAAGGGTTCCCTTATTATCATTTACGGAACTGAGTAGATTTTGTAGTTGAAAACAATGCAGTCTATCAATTGGTCAAAGTAAACAAATACTACTTTCAGGTTATGAAAATGTTCATTGAGATCTGTAAAAAAAACATAGTTGAACAGTAATAAAGATTGAAATTATCATTCGAGAATGTAAAATATCGTCTTTGTTGTTGTGACCAGTTCCATATATTCCAAGTGTTCACTTGCAAAAAGATGAAATGCTGATAGTGTCTAATAAACGCTTTTATACGGTACTTCAATTAGATATTGCTTCAGAATGCTAAGGTGTCGATGAAATACTCTCCGTTCACTAATTTATACAACTAATCCACCTATTCAGTATTAAGCTAAACGAAGCTCGTAGGGTTAAATTGTTACTTGTTTTAAGTACAATCATATTTACATTTGGCATCATGACTGGTTTTTTCTGTTTCCATACTTTTTTAAAGAAACGAAACATGCGTTGTTAGTTGTCGTATCTATCTTTTGGTGATGTCGATCACATCGTTACTCACTATGATTATATTGAGTGTGAAATTCTGGTTTCTTGTCTCATCGAAAATGGATTCGATAGAGAACCGTTTATTCTTACATGGGCAATGCTCAGTTCTTCAATGTCTAATTAGATTTGTTTTTGAACGCCTATGGTTGGCCTCAAGCTTGCATAGCAATCGAACGTGGATGTAAATGTTTGGCAAAGTGCTCAGTTTAATGAAGCAAAAAGTACAAAAATAGTTAAAGGAATAGTGCATTCTATTCTTCTTTTCAATATCGCTACACTAGTACAGGACCCAATACATCGTTATCATTCCATTCATAAAGGAGAACAGCAATACCATACATGGTATGTCACCATCTATGCACCATCGGCACAAATGGGCGATTTCATTATAAAAATCTTTCATTATGTGTTCAATTTTTGATTAATTGTATTGCAACATTGTTCATTGTCTACGAGACAACTGAGACACATTCAAATGCTCGGAGAGAGCTTACCTTCCAACAGCACCTATATATGCAAATCAAAATACAAAACCATTTATTAATTGCTCTGTGTATTCTCATTATATTGGCTCCTCCTCTGCTAATTATATCGTTCTTAACTGGTTGTATGCCTTTACTAGTAGATAGTTATTGTGATGAATAGTCGTTTAAAATCACTACAATGACATCAATTAAAAACCGACCGTCACTGAGATAATGATTCGATAAATTATAGAAAAATGCTATTGTATAAAAAAAAAAATTTTCTACTGCATCCATTAGATGCTTTCCCAATTAAATTCAATCATCATTTCTTCAATCTATTTCTCCAATGAAGCTAATTGATAGAAAATTTGAATAAGACTCATGAGTAGCGAACCCTAGAGGCTTTCATGGGTGTTTTGGAAACACTATGTCAGATCAGTGATTTATGATTACATTTAAATTGAAACTACTGTCGTCATCAATTTTGATGAGTAGTTGCTCTATTAATACCGATATAAAAATTAATTTCTTAACGATTGCTTAAACAACCAAAGATAGGATCATCAATGACGATAATCGGTTACAAACGAGATTAAAACAAGAAGATATATGAAATCAAATATCATTCTTAGTAAGTTACCATGAAACATCGCAATCCTTATTGTAGTCCCATGTACAAGGAAATTAAAAAAAACAGGCTACAGGGATTTTTTGGAGAAAAAATATCCGAGAAATTATCTAAATCAAATTATTTCAATAGATACTGATTTCTTCGAGCAAGTTATTTGCATATAAATTAACAGAAAATCGATCTGTTGACTTTATGCATTCTTATGTGATAGTTCTCAATAAAGTAAAAAAAGATACTGTTTAGTAATTTAACATAGATGAATCAAATCTGTTTCAACAAAAATGTATTAATATATACGGACCTATCAGAAGAATTAAAACGAGAGATCAGAAACAAACAAACAGTAATGGAGGACATATAGACGTTATATCAGTGCAATTATATTGTTCACTTCTTCATATATAATAGCGTAAACAAACGAATAAGACATGAATCATTATTTAAAAGATCACGTGAAGAAAATAATTATGATCTAAGCGTTCATACGTCTTAGAGCAGCAAAACATAAGACTACTGTACGTCACGTCTTCATCTGAACAACTATTATCATCTATTTGTACATTCTAGATTGTCTTTGTATTAATATTAAACTTTCGCTCGCCATGCCAACAGCTTCAATAGAGAATTTATCGAACGAACTGTTTTACGACATATTAGAATATCTCGATGGCTGTACCCTTTATCAAGCATTTTCGGATCTAAATCATCGATTTCAACAGCTTCTCAGTTCTTCGTTGCTTCGACTCAAAATTCAAGTTCATCGTTCAGAACCAAACGAGATAACGATGAATAGCTATACTAAAATAATACTTCATAATAAACAGAAAATATTTTCCATTAGTATATGGACATTGGACAAAAACAATCCAATGGTTTCGTCGTTTAATATTGATTCATCATTTAATCGTCTTGAATCTCTTGAGATTGGTTCTATTGAACCAGATTTACTTCTATCAATTCTTCCAAAATTGGCTCTTTTACCACGTCTTTTCTCATTGAAAATCGATGCATGGCCTACTTTAGAAGATCTTAGTATTTTTTATCAATTTATTTTCAGTCTTCCACAATTAAAATGCATCAAATATATGGCACCGGATTCCGATGATTCTAATACAACAATGTCATTACCAGCCGCTACTAAAGATCAAGCCACATCTATTGAATATTTTATTATTGATCATTTTTGTACTTACGATCAACTTTCGAATTTACTATCATACACACCAAATCTTCGTTATTTGAAATATTTGAATCTATATCGAAATAATTCAGATGTTCAATCCATTAAACCGGCTACACTTCCATATTTAACACATCTTTCAATAAATAACTATCAAATGATGTTTGATGAATTCGAGATATTCATTAAGAAATTCAATTGTTCACAGTTGAAAATTTTATCCTTCACTACTATCGTTGACGATATGTCTTATCTTAATTCTGATCGATGGGAACAATTTATTTTGCAAAATTTAACACAACTGGAAGAATTTTATTTCAAATTTCAAGCAATTCTTGATAGTAGCTATCAAACTCCACCATACAGTGGAGCACAAAATCCATTCATGTCTCAATTTTGGATTCAAAGACAATGGATACTTGATACTGAAATCGAATTTGAGAATATAATATATTCAATCCGTCCATACAAGTAAAATGAATAAAAATGCTTTGCATTAAAATAATCATTTTTTCGTCTTCTTTAGAAAACGATGGTATGAACATAACGTACAAGGTAACACGATGAATTCGTTCGATGAATGGTCGAAATCCATGCGACTTGTTTTGTCGGATGCGTATCAAGAAAGGTGGTGCAAATCATTAACCGTAAAAAATTACATTCATCACGTGCTAACTGTAACACAGATTTATCATTTGGACATTACTTGCCAAATTAGTATTGATAAATTAAGCAATGTTTTACAAATGTTACCTAAACTTGATTCATTAGAAATATACCGTTTCTTATATGCAGGTTCAGATGATCCACTCTTAGAAGATATTCAAAGTCTTTTTGATTTAGTTGCAATAAATCGAATTACAAAACTTTATCTTAGTACTGTTTTCTTGGTAGAAGAAATTTATTTCTTCATGGAAATTTTCCAGTGTATTAATCAACTCAAAGTCAAATTGATGAAATCTGTTGATATGGAATCATTCGTGCGAGATATTTTATTGCATTTAATGATGAAACCTAAGAGTTCACTTCAATTTTTATGTTTTTGTTTAGAAATGGCAGATGATTTAATGGTGCAAAAAATAAAAAACATGATTGACAATGAAAATTTACTCTTTGATTTTAACATAAAACGTGTCATGAACGAAATCCATTTACAGTGGAACTAGTTGTAATTATTTTTTGTACATAGTTTTCTATGATTTTGATTATTAAAAGCATTTAACCTTGTTTTATGAAGACAACACATCTACTATAGAAAATTTGAAGACGATTTCTATAACTTGTGAATATAGAGCAGTCGATAATTCATCGCAAACGAGAAGTCAATTGAACATATTATATGGAAATTTTTCGTGAATTCGATTGCACGCATGATGATATGCGGATCCAGCCTATAAAAATCTTAAAGGATGTCTGACAGAAGAAATTTTCAACAGATAGATACATCCAAACGACCCGAATTGAATAGGTTGGTGAAAGCTGAGCGGTACGTCATAAAATTGATGCAAACAAGTTTAACTGACATAGACTGGGTCTAATCTCAAGGCTCATTTTCAGAATAGAGTATTTATGAGGTAGTAGCTGAGGCAAATTGTTAGATGCTGAAGGAATAAATTAAGATATATCTTGCTCGATGTTGTGTATGATACAATTCTGAATGATTGATTGGTGACTATAGAAATATCTAACTTATAGATTGGTTCTAATTAAAGTCCATAATTTATTCATGGATTTGTATTAATGAGCACTTAATTGATGATATTCTCGAAAGAGCTTCGAATGATTACAGTCATATGACAAGGAATAAAGACGATCTACACAAATCATGAACAACAAACTATATACTCAAGTCAGCTTTGAAACTGTGTAAAATGAACAAGCCATCCAAAGAAATAATGTTATCTTGAAAACAAGTTAAAGATATTTTTTAGCGAAATCTGAGGCACTTTTCTGGCTATGCTGATTTGAAAAAACAAGACTACAGGAGTTTTTCAGACTCCAATCATAGGCATGAATTATTTCATTTGATGAGGAATAGTTCTATCAGCATTCTTTCAGAACCAAACGATAAAGTACAATGAGTTTAGCAAATACAGGATGTGATAGAATTATTGAATTGCATAAAAATTGGTCTATTGTAAGGATTTATTATATTTACAATTTGTTGCACTGTTTCGTTTGTATCCTTATCAACGGTGGGAAGTATGCTCAATTTATTTAGAACATTATTCAAGTTTTCGATTGATTCATTAGTAGTGACGAAATTTCTTCTGATCTCTTTTATTTTATTTTCAGAAACAATAAAATAGAAGTCTGGTTATTATGAAAGAGCAGCTAAGTTAGTAAAAATGTATTGGGTGTGAGCGTTAATCTTTCTCCTCTCTTTGTCCACACCCATCTGAGATCAAGTATTTCAGTATAAAAAGAGCTCAACAGTTCGTGATTGATTGTACGATTTGTTACATTAATGGTTGCATCATGTTTGATTGTTTGAATAAAACTCAATAGACGACAGATAAAATTTATCATCGCAAGAAAGAAAAGTAATAGTAAGAAATTCTCGAATATTGATTTATGAAATATTTTCTCAGAAAAAAAGTAGCTTCTTAATCAAAAAAAAGGAAACGGCTGATTGTGGAGAGCATGAGAGAAACTTTTAATCAGAACCACAATGATCTATACAAGCGTATGGGTATAAAAAATGATATAAGCGCTGCTATTTTTTCTCTCGATTAGATTTCTTATCAAGTGCTGTTGGTAACTGTTAAGATCAACCAAATGAGATAGTAAACTTATTTGAAACGCATTTTTTTATGACTGAATTGATAAAAACTACGCAAGTGATGCTTCTTAAATCATGAAAAACGGGATCCAGAAAAAATTTTAATTTATTTGCATTCATTCAAGTTTCCGTTATTCGGTTAATATATGTAAATAATCAAAAATAGGCATTTTTCAACTATAACTCATTGAGTCTGACACCATTAAATTGACGATATACTTCGATAAGAATTTTTTGCATTAAATAAAAAATATACTTTTCATTATCAATAGTTAATCCTTAGTTTAATGACTTTATTCATGTCATATTGTTGTCAAAACAATTGAAAAGTTTTTCTAACATTTATTCTTTTTATATTTAAATGCACACGCATGCGCATGTTCTTGTTTCAAACGCCACCTTTCTCAGATGATAGAGACTTAAATTATTTTTATTGCAATGAAGAAAAGTGTGCGTAGCTTATCTCAACCTGCTCGTGCTAGCCTCACATCGACTCATTGGTTTTTAATTAGTGATTTTTATCCAATTCAACTTATTATCTTTCTTTATCAAGCTTCCATTTGATCCTGTAGATACAATCAAATGCACAATACTTTTAATAGCAATTTATTCACAACCTGACCAATTCAATGGTTATTCGTTATTAAAAGATTCATCGACAGAGAGTCCAGTTGTTTGGATTGACATGTAATTCGTTATTAGCAGCTATTTTTCTAATGGTAATAGATGATGGGTTTTGATTATAAAAGAATGTGGTTATATTTCTTATCACGCAGTAATATATGTATATTCGTGGAATGTCTTTATTTGCTTATATGAAACTGGAATTATGTTTTTCAAAGAGTCGGTATTAATCCTCATAGGACTTGACGTCAAACATTAGAAGTATAATTTTCTGCCAAACCACAGAAACTGGTCAAAATCCTTCCGTAAATTCATCGACAGTGTGAAAATGAAAAGGCTTCAAATCACAGGTGGTGTAGCAATATCAATCTAGAGAAAACTATTATATTCGTAAATACATCTAACAAGCATCTTTTTCCACTCACATCTTGTCTAGGAAATGTGAAAAATAGGACTAATGGGCACATGCGAGTTCCTACATATTAGTTTTTTAATAGAACGAAAAAGGTTTATATGAATTCCATTTTGAACGATATTGCTGGATGATTTAAAACAGTTCAAACACGATCCATAGAACCTTTCTGTATTAATATTTATTAGATGACTTGTCATCGATTGATGTAGATGAAGAACCATCACAGTCAGAAATTGACTTTAATAGATAAATGTATATGATAAACATTTGTTAAATGAATATTGTATACAGCATAATGAAATTCTTTTCTTTTTGTATATAACAATTATTGACGAATACTTCGTATCTTCAAGGTTTCATTACGAATGTTTTTCCTATTGATATGCAACATTAAAGAGTTTGCTTACTTTTTTGATAAACTATTGATTATTTTCTAAGAAAAATAATCTAATGTTAATTTAGTCTTTCTTGATGAAATCAACGTAGAATCAAGTTTTCAGCACTAATTAATTGATATTTCGGTAAAAACGAATAGATTGCTGCACCAATACAGCAATAAGAAAAAAATACAATTCATGATTACATATAGAACAACGACAAAAACAAAAAAAAACATAAATCAATATGTTTTGAAAATTTGAAAGTTGGAACGATTTATACTTTTATGTTATTTATTGTCATATTTCATCAATCATCAGCAATATCATCTTCATCATTAATCCAAGATGGTGGTACAAATTCTTCTATCATTTGCCATATTATTGCTAAAACAATAAGAATTATGTCAAATAATTTTATATTACAACTAAAAGATCAATCAAAATTATCTCTATCAATTGTTCACAACTAACAACGTAAAGCATAAACATGGTTAGAAAAAGAAATATTCAACTATTAGCAACGATATTCTTTTTATTTAAATGACTTACATTTCCATTCTGCTGTACTATATACTTTAGCCTGATGTTCATCAAATAAAAATTCTTTAGTTGGTTCATACATGGTGTCATGGAAAGTCTTCAAGAATGGATGAGCTAAATAACAAATACACGATAGAAAACAATATAAATCTATGATTTTCTGATTATATTTTACATAGAGCTTCTTCAGCAGTTGGACGTGTACGATGATCAAAAGTTAGCAGACAATCAAGGAAATCAATACCTGTAAGCACTTTAAACAGATGAAAGTGATTTATTTCTCTAGATGTACCTTCTGGTGATACACCTGATGTCAGTGTTTTTGTTACTGGATCATATTTGAATCCGAACAATACATTATAGTCTTTTTTTTTGTTTTTGGCGGCAATCGGCTAATATAAGCAGTTGCATCTAAAATAATGATTAATATAGAATATTTGTCGAATTATGTCATAAATATAAACTATGTCATCTCTTCTATGTTTTCGTTTTGATACACACTTGGTATGAATATATCATTTAATATTGCTAAGTCTGGTGTACCGATAATATCAAATATTTTGTCGAACTGATCAAGAAGATCTGTTCCACGAAAAATTGGTCGAAGCAGGATGAGTTCTGCCATTATACAACCGGTGGACCATATATCGATTTTATCACCATTATATCTCTCACAAAGTGCTGTTTCAGGTGCGCGCCCCCATCTAATGCAAGAAAGTTCCTGTATTTTTAAAATGAAAACAATATTCGTGACCAACCTGCATTGAATATGACTACGAATCTCAGGATCCAGTGTCCTATGCATCAAACCACGTTCAAAAAACTATAAAAATAGAAGAAAATACAGCGAATAAAGAAATCTTTCAAGTGAAGCAAATATATAAAGATAAGCAGATATCACAATCGGCGAGGTCTAGAGATATTCAGCATGCCGATGTTCACAGTTGAATATCTTTGATAAATTTTTTTTTAAATTATCTTCGTATAAAAAGTTTGGAATTAGAAAAGTATAAGA
The DNA here is from genome assembly GCA_900239745.1 of Rotaria magnacalcarata. Classification (NCBI taxonomy): domain Eukaryota; kingdom Metazoa; phylum Rotifera; class Eurotatoria; order Philodinida; family Philodinidae; genus Rotaria; species Rotaria magnacalcarata. The sequence continues at coordinate 17,383 of OENM01001529.1, read as the reverse complement.
GTGGTGATAGAAAAAAAATATCGATAGGAATGAGATAATAATGTCTCACAAAATCAAAAACGAATGTCAAATAGTTTTACAACGCCGTCATCTATCGTGAATTGAGGAAGCGTATGTAGAAGCGAGATTTTCTTGATTATAATCTGTTATTTTGAATCTTTATCGATATATACAACTGTGTATCTTAGGAAAAAAACAGAATTCGTATTGTTGGTTGTTTTTCGAGAATGTAAGTTATGGCTGAGAAATTTTGCACAGATGGTGATATATATATATCCGTAGAAGGAGTTCTAAAAATGAATAGGTCGGACAAAGTATAGAACTATTTTTCTCTTGTTGCTTATCAGAAAATTCTTCTATATCGGTTACAGTATGAACCAGGTAAATGTTTTAGGCTTTCACTCAGTTGAGATACGGCAGCAAACAAAGACATTTAATACATTTATCTATAATATCTTCTAATCATACATCAATCGGTGTAATCATTCTTTGCCAGCATCCAACTGGTGATCGAGAAAAAACAATTCAAGTACTTCGTTGATATCGAAATGAATATTCGTCATTTTCTTCTAGATCTTTGTGCATATGTTCTTGCATACTGTGCGTTTATTATGACAAAATATTCTCCGTCGAAGAGAAAATGACACATACAGAGCGAAACAAAATATTACAAGGTTCAGACATAAATAGTACACGTGGTAGAGGGAATGTGAATTTTTAGGGGGAAAATTTATGGTCCAATAAAAGAAAATAATGCCTCAGATGATTACTCAGCATAGTTTGTTATTCAATGACTTACTGCAATATTTGTATTTTTATCCATTCCAATATCACTTGGATTCAACTCCTATTTTAACATAATTAACAAAAAGCAATCTCTAGCATACCAATATTTTATTTCTTGCTTCTATTTACATGATGAAAGATACCAGCTGAATGAATGAACTACATAACAAAAAGAAAACAGAGAGGTGGAAGTAGATAGGTCTTTAAGAGAGAGAGGGATGAACCTATACCTTTAAGCCACGAAGAAGTGAATAAATAATATATTTTATTTGGTCTTCTGTAAACGGCACATTACGTTTGATAACTCGAGATAGATCATAGTCAACATAATTAAGTACAAAGTATCTGGATAACAAGAGAAACAAACAAACAAACATTTTCATCAAACAGAAATACTTTCATAACATACAATGTTTGAAAATCATCGATATTTTTCTCTGGTGTAAACACATTGTACAATTGTACAACCTACAGTTGTAGGAATACAGACAACATTTGAAGAAAGAGAAAGATTGAGTTCAACAAACTTGTGCATCAGGATGATTAAGATACATAAGTTGTTTAAGTCTTTGATAAGTTTGTTTTGCATGCATTTGACTTCGAAAAGGATGGAAGATTTTTTTAATCGCAACATATTTCCCTGTTTCCTAAATTAGCATAAATTTATACTTTTTTTCTTCTCTTCATGTTCATAATCAGACATACTGTATCTGTAGCACGACTAAATAATAATGATAGATGAGTACCAAAAATAGAATAAAATGAGTTTTTCCAACTTACATTACAGTACCAGAAGCTCCATATCCAATATGAACAAGATTTTGATATCGTACAGGTAATGTAAATTGCGTTCTGCCACAATCAGTTGTATACCATTCGCCTTGACTCTCACTATTAGAAGTCATTTTTATTTTTTCTATATGAAGAAAAAAAGAAATGTGCATGGTTTTATGTGACGCTGACAGGTATATAAAGAAAAAAGACGTGTATTTTTCTAAACAGAAATGTCAGTAACTTTTCGTAAATAATAGGATCAGTTAGGATGAAATGAAGTGAAGAAACTATCATTGAAAACCATCTAGGAAAAAACAAATAAGACAAATTGATCACGTAAATAACGCTTTATATCAGAGCCTTATTTTTCCAGCTAGATAGTGTCGATATTTACGTTTCAGAGTAGTTTTTCGGTATAGATATTTCAAAACATTCAAATACGCTAATATCTTTGTGAGAGTGAACGATAAGGCTGACAGAGTCTGTTTGGTTTCCAAGTTTCATAGGAACTAGTGAGACAGTTATTATTTCAAGCATCATATCAAATTACACACTAAGAAGAATATGACGATGCCATTAAGGGACAAATAATGAAGTGAATTTACTTTATAGAGTTTGAACAACAATGATGTTTACTTATACAGTGCCCATATCAGAGTCACATGGACATAACAATTAGAACCATTAGATCCTATTTTTGAAAGAGATGAGACGCCTGTTGGAGCAAGATGAAAAGAAATAATAGAGAATTTTGGCTCCTTCTTTGTAAGGAAAGTTGACATTTTTAAGCTGAACAAACGAAGTTGGAGCGACGGAGTGACTCTAAATCAAATGATCAGGAAGAAAGATATCACAATTATTAACTAAGGTTATCAAAGCAACAGAAAAGTACCAAAACAATCTAAGACTGATCATGTGATTTTTGTGCAGCTTTTTAAAGGAAGAAAGAAATAGAACGAAGCAAAAGATATAAAGATAGTAGGGAACGGTAAGAGAGAAATGAAAAAATATAATCAAAGGGTGTGGGTGTGGGTGTGCGTGGATCTGTGTCGGCATGGATATGGATGAGCACGCCCTAGTTGTACAAACACAACAATATACATTCCACATGAACATCCATACCCACACCCTCAAGAAATACTCGACTGGAAAGAAGTGTCAAACTTCATACTTAGATTTTTAACTACTCATACGTTAAACTCTACAAAATAAAAATAGAAAAATATTGGCTTTTCTAAAATATTTCTAATTATAATATAAAAGTCGAAACAAAGTGCTATCTGGCTTTGTACATCTTGTTCTCATACAATAATATGATTATATATGTATAACATCTTTGGTAATTTATCGACAATTTATACATATTCAGTGTGGTATTTTATTTCGGATAGTAGACGTCACAATACCCATAATCTGGATATCTAGAGTTTTAGGCCACAATTCTCCATGCAGCAGTCACTTATGGAGTATCCATTCTTAGTGCAGCTACAATCTGATGTAACCGCATTAAGTGTATACACATTTGGATACTCTATCGTGTTAGTACTAAAAGTGGTTGCCGGGTGTAAGGATATTATGACATCATTCTAAAGATGTCGTATAGTCCGTAGAAGACGATCCTTGTCGCTTGCAGAATATCAACTTGTTTTCTCAATCTCATCTTTATCTATCGCCTGAAGTATTGTTTCTTCACTAATACAATTTTATGAGTGTCAATCACTGCCCTAATCAACTCTCCCTAGAAGAATCCTCAGGGAGTCCCTAGCAATTTCGTTCTTTTACGGGGTCTCCCTGGGAACTCCCCGGGAAGTTATCTGGCCAAAATCGATGAAATATCTAATTACTAATAAACTCATCTAAATTTATTAAAATTTAAAAAAATTGTGAAGTTTTTTCTCAATTTTAAAAAATTTCATCAATTCTTCCCAGAGAAATCCCCAGGGACTCACGACAGGGACTCCCCACGGATTTCGTTATTTTGCGGGGACTCCCCGCGGAGTCGGCGGGAGAGAGTGGATTAGGGTGAGCAAAGCTATTATTTTTCTTTTAAATAAATTTCTTTCTCAACTCGGAAAGAAAAAAAGGAGTTATACAGAACCATTTAGGTGTTCTGGTATCGGGTAAAACGCAGAACCCTCGAAAAAGGTTCTGCCTGAAAAAAGGTTCAGTAAAGAAATAACGACACCATATGTGATTTTTCTTCAAAAAAGGTTCTGTCCTGCGTATAAGGTGTTCCATGATTTAAATGGTTTACCGTTGGGATTTCCCTTATCTTTGTATCCATATTTCGGTATTCTTATGTCCATAGCCTTATCTATACCTTATATCTATACGCTTACAGCGTTACCCTTAAACTATAGCCTTATTACTGAATCTTATATTTATACCCTTACAACTATACCCTTAAAATATATCCTTAAAATATATCCTTAGAATATATCCTTATATCTATACCGTTACAACTATAGCCTTATTTGTATATTTCCTAAAAAAGTGTAGCTCCGGGAAAACTTTAGAGCCATTCCAATTTGGCATGTCTGAAAACCTTTCAGAGTTTCCGAATATTGGTGTTCAAAGTCTTCTAAACCGAAACAAATAGTTACAGTACTTTCTCACAAAGTAATATCAGAAACTGCGAAAAGGTTTCAAAGCTCACTAACCTCGGAATGCAATGAAGGATCTGAAAAATATCGGCAGTCACACAGATGTCAAACCCATGTCATCTATCATAAAAACATCAAAATGACACATCGTTATTTCTCAAATACTGATATGTAACTTAGCCATTCGCTGAGATCCATTTGAGGAATCTAAAAGAAAGGAAAAATTAATATTAGGTTTTTGATTCCTTAATGTAACTCACCCTTTGAATAAAATTCATTCCAAAAATCTAAAAGAGAAAAACATCGATATTCCTATATAACTTTTTTATTCTTAAATGAAGCTTATTATTTGAATAAAACCTATTTGAAGAATCTAAAACAAACAATAAAAACGTAATATAATTTTCTAATTCTTTCATATAACTTACTATTAGAAAAATGTATTGAATGAATCTAAAAGAAAAAGAAATCTTGATATTAGCTGTTAATTCTTCAATGTGAATTACCCTTCGAATGATACAATTGTAAAAAGCTACACGAAAAAAAAAGAAATTTTGATATTAGATTTGTATTCTGAAATGAAACTTACTGTTTGGATGCAATCTATTTGAAGAATTTCAAAAAAAGACAAATTACTATAGGTTTTTTATTGCTCGATCCTGTGATTTTAAGAAAAAATCAGTTATAATGATCATCTGAAACCAGAAGTGGGTTACACGAATTTCGGCCCACGGAATTTTCGGGCCGGTCTCCCAACAAGTTAGCTTTAGAGAGTAGCCGTATAGCTACGTCCTTATTTCTTTAGCCTTAATACTGAATCTTATAGCTATACCTCGTTATTCGTGCCTTGATATCTACACCATTACAATTCTTTTATCTTCAGCATGCCTTTACGATTGCATTCTTATATCTTGACCGTTTTATTTATATCATTATACTAATAAACTTATATGGATTTCCTTATTACTATACGATTATTTGTGTATTCGTGAAAGTATATGTTTAGGACTATATCCTAGGATTCACATGGATTTCATTAAATCTTCTATCTTATTTGTAAGATGTGAAGTTCAACGACATGTGTGCACATCAATTGCGTATGATATGGCTGAATAATTTCATAGTGTTCAATGTTTAATTGAATGGTTTCTTTTGTTGACGTTAACGAGTGTTTTAGAACAAACACGATAGATAACGATAATATGATAATAAATCGTATATAGCCGACGCACACGATACTTAAAAATATTATTGGAGTTTCATTAGAGTCGTCGAATTGTGAGGATAGTCGCAGTTTATCTCAAAGCAGTTGGATTACTAAATATGGATGATAGCATTATTTGCCTTTATAGTTATTTACCAGATTTAGCATATATTAGCTAGGCGTTGAGGAAACTATGGTGATTTGGTTCAATCTTTTCCCGGGAATCACAATCAGGTGAAAATGTAAAAACAAAAGTAAAATTACTTGAGAAGAAAAGAAAATTCACCCGATGTCAACGGTTCAAGTGCAAAAAGCATTCTCGAGCGATGAAAAAGTCGAACATTAGAGCACAACAACGTATTATGAAGTAAAAGAAAGAAGAAAGTATTAAATAAAATAGTTGTAGTGAATGTACCTTAAATTACATTTGAAAAAATATTTTCTGCCGACATTTTGATAAAAGACTTCATAATAAATATATCTTGCATCATACTTTGTCTCTCAAAGCCTTTTATGGCAGCACGTTTGGACAGTGAAACCCTAAAGAATTGAGCAGAAATGATAAAATATTTTACACTTCAGTATTTTTGGGTAGAGAAATTGTTTTTAGAATGGATCATTTTTTGACAGAACCTTTCAAGGTTCAGTCTTATTATACAAGACTTGTTCGATGTAGCATTGCAGAAATAGAACTTTTTATGGTTCAATAATTTTCTGCTGAACCTTAAACGGTTCAGTATCATGGGACAGAACGTTTTCAGCCCCCCTTTTGAATAGAAAACATTTGATGGTTCGGTATTTTTCACAGAATCTTAATAGGTTCAGTGTCATTGTACAGAACCCTTTCTGTTCAGTATTCTTCAACACAGAACTTTTTATGGTTTTGAATCTGTTCCCGAAACCTTCAAAAGTTCAGTACTGTTGGACAGAACTATTGATAGTTTCGTATTGTCATATAGAACTTAAAATGGTTCCGCATGAGCTACGGAACCATATAATGGTTCTGCAGAACTCCTTTTTTCCTTTCAGAGTAGAACATGGAAAAATTGGGTAACGACAACGAATAGCGCACGATACTAAAACACAAATAATCGTGAGGAGTGCAAAACAGATTGCACAATATGCATAGAGTGAACCCATGCACTGATAATAAAATCTAATATTGAACATGTTGATGCAGAGAATGAGTCGAAGGTACAGTAAGCTTCACAAAATGAAAAACAAAGAGTTGTAATTGTACGGCGCAAATATATCTTTCAACTTTTCGATGCATGCTTACGATTTTACTTCTGAGATGATTGTGCAACTACGACCAATAATGGCGTTATGTAAACATTTCTCTTTCTTCTATGAGTGATGGTTGCTTATTAGTCAAAAAGCTACGAAAAGAGAAAAAACATGACGAAAAAAATCAATTCCACTGATTTTGAAATCATTCAATCAGAATATCGTAGCAAAAACTGGCTACTATAAAAAGCAGTAATTTGGAGAAAGATGTCCTTAACTAGGAAATCTCAGGATGTGGGTGTGAACTTTGATCATTTTCTAGAGCCAGAACTCACACATCCATTCATATTGACCCACATCCACACCCCACACCCTCACGAATTCATATTTCACCCCCATCATTATATTCCAATGAAAAAGTATCTATAAAACAAGATTATCGTCATAATTGGTCAATGAATAATATAAATAAATATTTCGAATGTTTCGAAAAAATTTATAACAATTTATCCGAACATCATCTAGGAGAGCCTGTAGAATCAGTGATGTAAATATAATTATTATTATTTTTCTTTTTTTAATCAATACAATGTATCAGTGATACTTCGTGTTGATATTCTATAACAAAGAAAAGATTAAACAATCATTTCCATTAGAGCGCGTGGGTAGATGTTGATCAATAGAAAATTTACAATCATACACTGAAAAAACAAGGTTCCATGCGGAACTTAGAAGGTTTCGTGGTGCTTTACTATACTCCAAAAGGTTTCGATCGGAAACACGAAACCTTGTAGTAGTTCAGTTCCATCAGAGGTTTTGCAAAAAACCTTTTCAAGGTTTCGGATTCAACAAGGTGTCGTAATAAACCTTTTTAAGGTTTGGAATTCAACAAAGTTTTGTAAAATACTCCTATATCCTTTTTGGTTAACATAAGTTGTAGAGTGGCGCTTTCTGTCATTCCTTCTTTTATTGCCGAGTGAAGTTAAAACCAATCACTTATTTTTCCGCTGCTCATCTTATTCTACATCAAGTTCACTGTTTCTAATATTAAGTACTTCAAGCAAAAGCAAATAGTCGAAGTACTTATAATTTATTAACGGCACTATATTTCGAATATAAATGGAACAAGCAAAGAACCACGTTTCTTATCTACAAAGTTGGTAGAACGCTTTACGTATATATTGTGGCATTACTACAAACGTTGTTCATCTTATTCTTATTCTCCACTTTTTTGCATTATTTGTTTTTATCTTTTTATCGTTTACTAAGTCTTCGCAGCACAAAAGAAAACTTAAAAAATGTAGACATTATGTATATATATATATATATATATATATCCAAGAATGCTTTTATTTAATAATAATATTAAATCAAATATATATGCAAAACTGTCCACGCTTCATCGAATGTAATATAATCGTGCTAGAATTTATACCTATTATATAAAAGTTCAAATATGTAGAAGTTGTTAATGCTGAAACGACTGTATTGTATTTTATGTGACTAACATAATCTTCTGCATAAATCTAAGATGAATCCTTTAATGATATATTTTCTTATATAAATGTATACAAACCAATACAAACGTTTCCAGCTTGAACCTTTCTTTTATAATGGAGACACTTCTAGCAGCAAATGCTTCAAAAACTATTTTGCACATTTTCCGCTGTTTCTGAGATACTCTTTTACTTATATATTTATTCATGACCGCTTTCTTTACGATTTTTACATTGCATTTGCCTTGAAAAACAATAAACCTATATAATAAGTTATGTCATAACTACATCGGCCAGAAAATGAGCGTTATCTCATGAAACAATTATCAGCTATACGACCGTAGAGATAGAATTCGAAACAAAATACAGAGAAAAGTAATTTGAAGTGAATCATCTGACTTGCGCAAGTATCCTCCATTAACAAGATTCACATTAGGAATACCAAATACACAAACGATTTTTTCCCCGGCCTTATATCATGAAATAAATCCACGGTAACTATCATAATAACAAACGTGTCTTTTCACTTCACAATCATCGGATCACAATTGACAAAAGCCGATTACTATCAAAAAATAATACAAACATATAGTGTCTATTTAGATTTATCACAACAAAATGTATCATTGGTAAGTACAATGATAATATTAGAATTTTTCTCGTTTTAGGTAAATCTAAACAGAGAAAAAAACAATTGTGAGTTTGAAGAGGTGAAAATACTTTGCTGATTGTTTAGGATGCGAATCGGTCTTTTTTTTATGAGTTGACGACGATCCATATTCACACCCTGGTCTTGATTATTGTAAAACAAAAATCTAAACGGCGAACCATTTAGATATAGGTTAAGGGTTTAGGTTAAGGGTTACATATAGAATAAGGGTTATGTATAGAATAAGGGTTAGGTATAGAATAAGGATATAGATTAAGAATTACGTATAGAATAAGGGTTAAGTATTAAGAATTAGGTATAGAATAAGGATATAGATTAAGAATTAGATATAGAATAAGGGTTAGATGTAGAATAAGGATATAGAACAAGGATATAGATTAAGAATTAGATATAGAATAAGGGTTGGATGTAGAATAAGGATATAGATTAAGGGCTAGATGTAGAGTAAGAGGTTAACATAGGGTACCCATGAAAAAAAAACTTGAGAAAATATGCGTTTTAATGCAAAGTTCTTAAAAAACAACGCTATTTTCGCGTTTAAACGCAAAATTTTAAGAAAAGAAGGCGTTTTTCGTGTTCATTTATTTTTCAAGACGTTTTTTTGTTTGAAAACGCGTTTTAATAAAAGTGTTTAAACGTGTTTGAAAGAAAACATCGTTTTTGTTTTAAAAAACGATTTGAGAAAACTCATTTTAACGCATTATTTTGGATGAGTTTAAACTTCCTTTTAATAACGCATTTTTTACCCATAAAACATTTTCTTTCGGAATATACGAAGAATTATGAAAATTGCCTCTGTCAAATGACTTCAAAGGGTCAAATCAAAGAATATTAGTGTTTCAAGAATCATTTCTTTTTTTGAATCTTTAGAAATAAAATTTAATTTGTATACTAAATTCGCTTTTTAAATAAAAATATAGTGTAAAAGAATGAACATACACTATTTTTTATTTGTTTTTTACTATACTTTGTTTAGGTAATAGTTTATTGTTCTTCTTCTTTTCTCTCCTGACAGCTTGAATATTTATACAGATATGCTATCTAGAAGTTTTTGTCAGTATTTCATCTAGTGATGGATCAAATAAAAAGGTCACTAATTACCTAGATTATATTAAAAATCGAAATATTCACATAGTTAAGAACAAAAAAATTTAAATTATCATTATTTATTATCAGACAATATTAGGGAAGGGCAATTTACATTTACAAAATTTATTTGATTCAAATAATAATTTTAAAAAATATTTCTTTTGAATAATTTTGAATTTCTTTTGAAAGTAATTTCTCATAATTTGGATTGATTTTATATTTAAGTTACAGGAAATTAACATTAAAAATAAGCTGAAAAGAAAATGCTAAACCTAGATACTATTGAAATTAACTCTAGATATGTAGTGTCATTTATATGGAATGGAAAAGGCAGAGAAAGTATTTCGAAACTTCGGAAAGCACCGAATAAAATAGAAATTTCTTTTTGTATTCACTTTCTATAGAAGTGTAATCATAATATTGCTATCTGTAAGTATGGCGCAACTCCACTAAGTAAGTCAATTAATATGTTCAAAGTTCGAATCTGGTCATCGGCGCTTCTTAAAATATATTCAATGATTTAAACGCGTTTATCGAAAATTAAAACATGTTTCGACTCAGGAAAAACGCAATTCACAGAACGCGTTCTAGATTTGAATTTTTGCGTTTTTATTTATAAAAAACCCGTTGAAACGCGTTTTATAAAACACCCATATGTTC
>OENM01001528.1:16166-32027 GCA_900239745.1 Rotaria magnacalcarata | reverse complement strand
TAATATATTTATCAAAAGTTATCTATGTCAAACTTGAAACTGGAATTCAATTGAAATTGAAATTTTCAACTTTCGAATTTTAAACCAATAGTATTCTTAAGAATCGTGACTCACACACATTATCGCTGTCAGTTTGAAAGTTGAAAATTTCAATTTCAATTGAATTCAAGTTTCAAGTTTGACCCTACTGGCTGCTATAGAGGCCTGAATGTTCAATTGCATTAGATGCAGACTATGTTTTCATTGGATATTTGAATCTTTTATTTTTATCCGTCCGTTGTCGTGTGCTCTTTGTATTGAACAAATATATAACCATTGTACATGCATTCTATTCATTAACAATAATCTATTCAAACTAAACATGAGTCGTGTAAATATTAACATCATGGACCTTCCTGACGAAATGATTTTAGCTATTTGGAATAAATTGAGTAAAATCGGCGTAATTACTATACTCATTTGTGGGTGTTCGTCAAAGATTCAATAGATTGGTTTTTGACAAAGCCTATATTCAGTCTATTGAATTAATAAGTTTAAATTCTAAACATAAACATTTAATGACTGTTCCGATACTTGATCGTTTTTGTTCATATATATTATCTCAAGCACATTAATTTGTTGAAAGTCTCATTCTTGAATCAATTTCAATGGAACGAGTTCTTTCTGTTGGTACTTATAATCATTTACGAAAGCTCACAATCATCAAAATTGATCAAGAATTTGCATTGCGTCATTTTACTGGTAAGACAATGTTCTAATATATATTACTATGATTAGAATTTTGTTATTGTGTTTAGGTGAGTCTCCTTTTACTGAAATTTTTAAAGAACAACTCACTCATCTAAAAGTTTCGATCATTGATCCAGAACGGTCATCATCATCATTGATTGATTTGATCCCGAATGTTTTTGCTCGCATCTTTTCTTTATTCAAAAATTAAATGAATTAGATTTCGGCTCGACTGGTCGTCGACGATATTGTCCACGATTGAAAATATTTGATCCATATTCAATGATTTGTTTCTCATCGAATATTGTTCATTTGCGAATTAGTGTCGATATATTTGATGAATGTTTATGTTTACTTGACGATCGTCTAAATTATTTACGAAGATTCGTCGTTCGAGTATGCAAAATCTATCCTTCCAAATTGATCGCCGACAATCGAGTAAGAATACTGATTTAGGGTTACAAAAACAGATCCTCTTGGTTTTTACGTGATTATTAAAGATTTTAACGAATCTGAAGAGTTTCTCACTTAGTTCATATAATGAAACAAACGAATACGATAGTCAAGTAGTTGTACTTCTTCGTCGAATGATATTTCTTGAAGAATTAACATTACGTCTCAACGTTTGTGATCGATTGACATTCATTGATGCAACACAATTGAATAATGAAGTTCTCATTCATATGCCACGACTTCAAACATTAACTTCTAATATTGTAACTTTCATCAAAGCATTCAATGGAACAAGTCGCACGACAATCAACAACATTCAACATACTTTTTACAATGGAAAAAACCATCAACTCGTCTATTACGTTGCTTTTTATTCGCGTGGAAAGGCTCAATATTATATCTATTCGATTCCATATGTATTAAATGATCTTCTCAATATCAGTAGAAATTTTCCTGGAGGATTATTTTCATGTGTTCATGATATATCATTGATGAATATTGAATTTCCATTTGAGCACGATTTCTTCTTGAAAATTAGTCGTTGCTTTCCATTACTTACTCATCTATTTGTCTTAAACATAGTACCACAACAACACAAACGAACATCTCAATTAAACGCAACTGATCAAATCTCATCGATTGTTGAATTTCCTCATTTGACCAATCTTCGTATCTCTTCGAGATGTATTGATTATATGGAGCANATTTTCAACAAATTATTGGTACATTTCAGAGATTTTTATCTATACTTTCCTAATTGTAAATAAAATTTTACTATAAAATATTTCAGAAAATCTAAATATAACAAATAACTTAACATCATAATCAGTAAGTAAGATGTGTTTTTATTCTCCAAAAACACAAGATCACGAAACTGGAAAATTTTAGCTTGACATTCAATGTTAAAAATTTTCTCCTAAATATCAAACAACAGTCTACTTTAAACTGGTTAGCAATAAAGAAAAAAAAGAATTTCAGATGAGATCATTTCGTATTACCATTGATGGGTGAGAAAAATGAATAGAAAATCAAACAAAATTGATTCATAATGTAGCAAATATTCGATTGAGCATTTGTGTTCTTAATTGATCATTTATGTTTTTGATGAGTAATCGACGATTTGTTAGGGATGTTGTTTTAACAAAAAAAAAAAATTTTCGAATCAATACCAAAAATTGGATCCAAATTTAAAGAGTTGTTAAGGTGTGTGAAATGTACGAATATTTTCTGATATTCTGATTGTTTTCAGAATTCTAAACTATTTTAGATATAGGAATATAAATCTATTGTTATTGTTACTCTAGTGAGTGTACCAAGTTAAGGCTAACCAAAAAGACTACCCTACTACTAGCATCTCACAAGATCTGTTCAGTACTAAAGCACAGCCAATTTAACTTATTCTGTCAGAAATATTTTACCATTTTTTGTTTTAACTACCATTCAACTATTTTACATTAGATCAAAAATATTTTTAGATACAGGATATCTCAGAATTCTCTTCTTTCCAACGATATGTGGTTCCCCTTTTATTTCACACCTTTTCATGAACAAATTACTGGTCTAAGAAAAGTTGTGGGTGTAGAAGAGTATAAAGCTAGAAAACGTACATGCCCATGCCAACATCCACACCCTTGCTAGGATCAAAGAACAACCTATGGTATTATTAGGAGAAATCAATGAGTGTGGGTGTTATCTGTCACACCCACACCCTCAAAAATGATATTTATTTGCTACTTCATTCTATCCAGAGTGCAATAAATTCATGCATAACACACGCGCATATACGAGAGAGATGAACCTATATTAAGAATATCGAAAGTGAATAGATAGAGCAGGCAGAAAAATCAGCAAAACATGCCATCAATATCGACACAGTCGTGAACAATATTTCATAAGTAACAATGGAATAATCTATAGAAATCTAATGTGTAGGAATATATGATTTCGTTCAATTTTCGATGCTCTACCTTTTGGTATATTGTACAAAAACTTTCGTTAATTTCTTGCTATCTAAAAATGTCTCAACTATATAGAAGCTACTTTTCACGATATTCTTCGAACATCATAAATTTTATCGATTGATTAGATTTCTTGATGGGATCATGGATGCTCTCATAAAAAAACGTCTTTTAAAGATTATTGTTTTTTCTTGACAAAATTTTTCAAATACACGAACGACAACTCAATTCATTCTGAAAAACTGGGTCTAAAATTTCACTTAATTTTACAACTCAATTGACTGCATCATAGCAATATGCAAGAAGAAAGATTAGAGTAACATGGTATTCATACCTACCCACATACACCCGTAAAAGTCCGTTCGGTCGTAATTTGGAGTGTGGGTGTGGTTGTAGGAGCATCACTTCAGTTCCATCTCAACCCTACCCACATCCACACCCATACCCGACACCTTATTTCTTTGAATGAACTTGTTCCGACAACTTAAGACCATGATACGGCTACATCATTCCCTGGTCTTGAAGCACCTTGACATGGCTATCAGCGAGTCGTTTTCGAGATGGATATAGATTCCTGCAATGCAACATTGATTAGACCGTACTCTAATATTACAGCTTACAGTACAATACTAGATGAGAATCAAGTTCTGTTTTTTATGGGCTTCGTTTAGAAAATCGCATCGATAGAAGAAAAGGGTGAAGATTATTAGCTTATTGTTCTTCAATCATATGCAGAGTGTGATTCTAAACTGATTACTGATATTGAAGACTCTAGCCGGGAATGCACCTATTTAACAATCGGAAAAATTTTGCGTGAGCTTGGTGACCATGTGAACGCTAGTAATTTTTATCAGCGTATACTAAAAGAAGAAAATATTATAGATAAAATTCACCTTGATGTTCTATTGCAGCAAGCCATGCTAACTAATGATCAGAGTGAATAGATGATGACACTGAAATATTTACAAGAGGCGGAAAAGTTAATCGAACTCGCAGAAACACAAAATCGAAATCCTCACAGTCAAGTGGGGTCATTTTTTGCCCACAACGAGTTGATCCGAGGATGGCAGATCCTCTATAAAAATTGGTCTTATGTAAAGCCCCCGACTCATTAGAAGACCCCCCTTAATAGAAGACCCCCTGGAGACAACGGGACAAAAGACAGATTAGTAGACCCCCATCTGAAAACTGACTTTTTAAAATAATTTTGTGGAATCTATTGAGATTTTTTAGCTTTCATGTACATACCAATATCTGAATTCAGTATGGACAATATGTTGCTGCCTTCGTCTTAGCGATGTGTTAGTTCTGAGTTGGACACTTCATGAGAAACAGCTAATAAGAAAGAACAGTTAATTAGAAAATGCGTTTCTTAACTAAAGAAAATTTTTAGGTTTTCCATAGGAAAAATTCGTTGCCACGCTTATAGGATCTAATTAACGCGACGCGCATACAAACGTGTCACACGTGAAGAGATCTTTCTTAAATAAGAACATATTGAGTAAAATTTNATTGTCTATTACTTAAAATCTCGCTCTACCTATACACTTTCTTCTAGAGATTTCGAAGCGTTCTTATTACAGAATAGCTCATTCATAATTGGAAAAAACATACCGCCGAGGACATGCATCGAATCGTGTTCTATGAAAAACGACTTCTATGCAATAGGACAGATTTCTTATTGCAAAAAGACGCAAAAGTATTATTCGAAATAGACATGAAGGGTCGTAAAAACACTGTCCACGTGCATTCAACGGCTCCTTTCTATAAACTGTTTCTTAGTGAACAACCATATTCTTTCATATTACCCGTACATTATTAGCTCAGATCGTAGTACATTTCACTTTGAACACATTCCATCTATACTAGTTAAACATCAACATCAGCAAGAAAAATAGTGCTTTTATAAATCGTACCAAGTTTTAGAGTATGTTGTCTGTATTGTTCTGAGAACACTCTCCTTACCTATAATTGGTTTTTAGTACTGAAATATTATCTACATTAAAACCTCTCTATAGTGGACGCCTATCGGACTTTTAAAAAGTATCCACTATAGGGAAGTATCCACTATGGGAGGTTTTACTGTGTATATTTTCCATTATACGAGCGTCGGTTAAGAAGGATAAACTTATTTGCTAACGATGTATTAGGCAAAAAAGCATAAAAATGAAAAACTGTCATCGAGACTATCAAACCATCTGACTTTTTTAAGGGACATAATATAAAACCCCCATTTTAACTTGTGAACGATAAGACAGAATAGAAGACCCTGGGTCTTCTAATGTGTCGGGGGCTTTATTGAAAAGACAAGGACTATGATTCTGCAAGAGAATATTCTGCAACAACTTTAGACAAATCAGGCTCTGGTGTCGATCAAGCAGTTGTGTTAAATAAATACGGTCTACTCGAATTCGAACAGGAACACTTCGTAGAAACTCTTGATCATTTCAAGAAGGTAAAGTCACTGGCAGTTGGAGAAGATGTGTTTCACTGTGAAATCAAACTCAATATTAAGATGGTTCAACGGCAATTTGAAAAACAGCACCATGATCAAGTATCAAGTTCTCACATGGAATTTTAAAGAT
The DNA here is from genome assembly GCA_900239745.1 of Rotaria magnacalcarata. NCBI lineage: Eukaryota > Metazoa > Rotifera > Eurotatoria > Philodinida > Philodinidae > Rotaria > Rotaria magnacalcarata. The sequence goes on along the minus strand of OENM01001528.1, from coordinate 26,302 downwards.
GAACCTTTTCTACGAAATTCCTTAGAATTGAAGTTACCGTGGAATCCCATCACGTATCAATTATTTAAAAAAAATAATATCCTGATTTGTTCTGAGTTTTATCAATTTCACTTTTAATTTTTCTGTCGAATAGTTGGATTGATAATATAAAGTGTCACTCTAAGACTTTTAAATTTTAGTTGATAAAATTTTTTACTGGGTTCATGCAAAACATCTATATCTACTAGTGATGAAAATTCAGGATTGTTATGTATAGCATAAGTGAATAAGAATGAAGCATGTTTCAGTCGGGGATAGCGTAGTGGTTCTATGCGTCTAAATTTAGATATCAGAAGGTTCGATTCCTTCCCCTGACACGGTGTCATCGTTTACAAGATATACGGTATCGGAAGAATAAACAAAAAAGAAGAACAACAATAAAAACGCTGGTTGCGTAATCAATGCCTCGACTTCGATTATATTCTGTTCGTTTCTCTCTTCTATGTGTTTCTTTCTCTGTTTGTTACCGTAGCTCGTATATGTTGATGCCTATTGTTAGGTCCTTTTCTCCTGTTCCCTTTTATTCCTTCCTCCTTCACACCAAAAAAAACCCTTTTCTTCACACAACAAAAAAGGCACCAAGCCTCCACTCTCTCTATCTCTCTCTTCCACCAATCGGTTCCATCTCATGAGTATGATAGAGGGATAAAGAGGGCCTTCTTATGTCAGGAGATGTCTCTACTGACATAACACTTCCCCCCTCCAGAAAAGTTACAAAGTAAAAGATAAAATACGATTTTGAACGATTCGAGCAACACGAGAAAAAACGAAAATAACGTAGCATAAAATAGTAAAGGAAACGAAAAAACTTAATATAATTCAGATTGTTCACGAGAAANAAAGCTGATAATAAAAGTAATTCGAGTATTACGAAGAAAACTGAGCAGAAATTCTAATGAACGAGAAAACGTGTTTATTATACGATCCGGCTGGGTGATAGTTGTATCGACGATGTTGGTTCATGGCGTTGCGGCAAGACTGACGAATTGTTGTGTTGTAAAATTTGATTGCCGAATTGATTTTGTGTGTGCGTATATGGTGGTTGAGAATAAGATGGCGGACTTGGTAATGATTTTTTTATACGATTTTTGTGTTGTTGAGCGCGATAGATTAGCTTTACCATTGGCCAGCAGTATCGATAAACATAAACGAAGACAATAATGAAGACCACCGCTCCCACAATCAACATTATCAAATAGGCATAATGGGTCCAGTTGGTTGGTGTAAACGTTTTGTGTTCAGCGAGTAGCTGTTTCAGCTCATTATGATTATTATCATATTTTGTGTCGAATTTAACATCGACTTCCCCACACAAGAAAGAGTGAGTGCATAATACCATGATGAACATAAGAAAAAGGTGTAATACACCCATAGCGAATATATTGTATTTGAAAAAATGATGTAATGTAACAGTGAACTAAACGAGAGAAGTATTTAAAAACAAATGTAAGATAAAATAGATGAGGCATTGTTGATACGAAATTTAAAAAAATGTTGATATAAACAAGATAAGTGAAGATTAATACGAAATAAACCGTGTGAGTATGTGATATGAGTGGATGAATTTCGCTAAAAAAAACATTGTATCACGTTGAGAATGATTAACGAGAATATACACGTCTGATATTGTTTGAATGTACTTGAAATTGTTGTAAATGTTCATCTTCGACTATAAATGATACTGGCGAGAGAATTCGAATGATTCGAGCAGGACCAGTGTATCTAGCTTCGAGCTTGTGTCGTCCAACAAAAATTTTCATCCATACAAGATCACCTAGAACGAAATTCGGGTGCGTTCGATTTTTATCAAAACGAATTTTTGATTGTTCTTGTTGATGTATAATATGTTGTTTGGCTTGTTTTAAAGCTGCATTTCTATATTGTATCACCTGCGTCCAATAGTCATGTGGTTTACTGAAAACGAATGTAGTTGCAGGTGGATTAAATGGATGACGTTGTCGTCGTCCGAATGCTAATTGATATGGACTAATGCCAGTTGAACTATGTATACCATTATTGTAAGCATAAACGATAGATGGTAAAAATGTGTCCCAATTGTTTAGATCAGTATTGCAATATTTGGCAATTTGTGTTACGAATGTCGAATTCCATCTTTCAGTTTGTCCATTTGTTTGTGGATGATATGGTGTCGAAAAAATGTGTTTACAACCAGTTAAATTTGAAATCGCTTGTAACAGTTCGTTCTTGAAGTGTGTTCCTTGATCAGTAATAATTGTGTCGGGTGAACCATGAACTAAGATAATTTCTTCCATTAATATACGAGCAGTATCTTGAGCTGTATTTGTAGGTGATGCTTTAGCAAAAACATAACCAGATAAACGATCAGTGATAACTAAAACATATCGATTTCCAGAAAGCGAAGTGGTGGTTGGTCCCCACCAATCCATACCTAGTACTTGAAAAACTTCATTAGGTGGTTGAATAGGTTGTAAAAATCCTGGTGGTTTATGCCGATCGACATTGAATTGTGAACATTTATCACATGATTTAATATAAGATGTTATTGTTGCTTTCATACGTGGCCAATAATATGTGTTTCGTAACATAGACCATGTACGTCCAGTACCAAAATGACCACTTAATGGATGATCATGATAAGCAGCCATTATTTCTGGAATTAATTTCGAAGGTGCATAAATAAGTTTAATAGTAGCATCATCGCGATAAGCTAATTTATACAGAATACCATGTTGAATAATAAACGATTCATAACGACGATTATTTCGAATTTGTTGAATTATTTGTTGAATAATTACGTCCTGTGCTTGTTCAGAACGTATACGTGATAAACTAAAATCATGTAATGGAGTAGCCATCGGCGGAGAAGAACACGTAGATTGAGATGTTGTTGATGTAGATGATGTATTTGCGGAAGATGGTTGTGGTTGAGCTTGAAGTTTTGCTTGTGCTCTTGTTGTAACTGCGTTAATTTCAGCATTGCGAATACAAGTGTGTTCTAGAATAGATGGTTGAATAGATTGTGTACGTTGTGGCTTAGCTACTTGTTCATCCCAATGCTCAGTACCAATTGGCCAATCATCATTTGTTACATTTATTGTAGATGGATTGCTATTAGTAGATGTTGATGGTGGAAAATGTCGTGAAATATAGTCAGCAGCTGCATTATGTGCACCTGGACGATGCTTGACTGCAATAATTTGTGGCAAAATATCTTGTAATTTAAAAAGCCAATTCATTACTCGTTTATTATTGATTTGTTTCTTATGAAAATTTTCAAGTGGTTTATGATCAGTTTCGACAATAAAACTAGAATCACCTATATATGATCGAAGTTCAGATATGCACCAAAATATTGCTAATGCTTCTTGTTCAATTGTATCATATTTACGTTCAGTATCATCTAAAACACGTGATTTAAAATAATTAATTTTTGTGCCATTCGGTGTATCTTGTCGTAAAATTCCACCTATTCCAATACCTGATGCATCAGTTGTTAAAACAAATGGAGTTGATAAATCTGGATATTCTAAAAATAAAGGATATGTCGTCAGGAGACGTTTAAATTCATCAAATGACTGTTGTTGATCAGGTCCCCATCTAAATTCGTGTCGATGATGTTTTGTTTTGTTGGTAACTTTGTGCAATGGTGCAGCTATACGAGCGAAATTAGGAATAAACTTTCGATACCAATTGATTTTTCCTAAAAATTCATTTGCTTCTTTAAGTGTTGTTGGAGCTGGTAAATCGACAATAGCTTTAATTTTATCGCCATTAGGTTTAATGCATTGTTCGTTGATTCTATGACTTAAAAAATCGATTTCTTGAACAGCAATGGAACATTTATCAGGATTAACTTGGAAGTTGGCTTTAGCTAATATTGATAAAATTTCGTTTAAATGTTGTTTATGTTCATTGAAGCTACGTGAAAATATAAGAATATCATCTAAATAAACCATAACATAATCCCAGCGGCCATAACCAAGAAGATTGTGCATAGTTCTTTGAAAAGTTGGTGGTCCATTCATAATACCCTGTGGAAGCACGTTGAACTCCCATAAACCATCTTGTGTGATAAAAGCTGTTTTTTCTTTATCTGTTTCTTGTATTGGAAGCTGAAAATAACCTGATTTAAGATCTAATTTTGTATAAAAACCATGACCTCCTAATCGATGCAATAATTCTTCAGTTGTTGGTTGAGGAAAACAATCTTTTTTGGTTACCGAATTTAATTTGCGATAATCCACTAAAAATCGAATACCACCATCTTTTTTCTTGTGAATAATAACTGGAGATGACCAAGGTGAATTTGATGGACGAATTTGATTAGTTTGTGTCATTTTTTGGATTTCATCTTGAAGTTCACGTCTTTGTTCGATTGTTCTTGGATACGGTCTTGAACTAATCGGAAGGCTATCACCGGTGTTAATAGTGTGTTGAATGTGCGTGTTGGCTTGTGTAACTTTTGAAATATCAAAAATTTTCATGTGCTGTTGCAATATTAAACGTAATTGTTGTTGATCTTGTACATTTTTAATATGAGTAATTAATTTATCAATTGTATTGGATGTTGTAGAAGATTTTGGTTCTAGTTCAATTGTATTAAAAATATGATGTTGAGACGATAACGACGAGTGTTCGCGAGATGTATCAAAAAATAAACATGAATGCATTTCATACGGTGTGTGTGTTACTCGACCGAGAAGAGTATTCATTGGTAATGTGTAGGTATAATCATGTGGATTATATATTTCTAAATATGTGGTATAATTATTTATGTGTAACAACGATGGTGACATGACAATAGGTTTTTCTGATTGTATAACATCGACAGGCGAGAAGTAGACGGTATCAGCTGATGATAATTCTACTTTGGCTTGAACAGTATATGATTCACGTGGAGGTATATGAATAACATTAATTGATTTGACATCTAAAGTTAAACAATCAATGCTTTTGTGATATGGAATAAATGTACGACCATATGATGAACGTATAGACACTTGATTTTTTTCATAATCGATTCTTGCTGCATTTTTTGTACACCAATCACTGCCAAGTATAAAATCTGTATTCATTGTTTTGACGACGAGAACATTTAAAGGCGTAAAAACTTTATTAAATTGTAATAATAATTGAACTTCACCCACTATTTTAAGCATAGTTTGACCATCACCTAATTGAGCTATACGATCACATGATGGTATTACTGAATGATATAGTGTGCTCAATGCCCGTTGAGTAATAAATGAATGTGTGGCGCCAGTATCAATCATTGCACGTAAGCGTGATCCATTGACGCTAGTATTGATAAAAATTAATGATGGGTTGGATTTTTTAATATTTTGATTTACGGCATGATGTTGTCCGATGGATTTAACGAGCTGTTGTCGAGAGTTGTTAATTGTTTGAGATTTACGAAGGGGTACCGAGTAAGTCGGATATTTTATTATGTTGCGATTATTATAATAACGAAAAAACGGAACGAAGCGACGATATATATTTGGTTTTTGTACAGAATAAGTATTATATATTGATGAAGAAAATAATGATGGTCGCGATGGGTGGGAGTCACTACCATCATTTGACCCCCTTAATAGTTTTTTGCAGATCTACAATCACGAGCAAAATGACCCAACTTCAGACATATATAACATNGTAAAGGACGTGACTGATAACGTAATGCATTAAACGAAGATTGTTGAGCTTGAGGTGGATAACGTGACGAGGATGGATCATGAAATCGATTGTATGTTGGTCGATGTGAATATACGTTTGCAGAATAACCTTTAGAATACCTATTTGGTGAATTTTGGTAGTGCATAGATTCAGCAGGTTGTGGAGATCTATATAATGAATTGTTTGAATAAGTTGTTGCTTGTGTATTATTATCAGTGGCTTGTTGAGCAGCCGTAGTAACTAGACAATCTAAATTTTCTTCTTGACGTGCTTGTTCTAGAAATGCTGATGGTGTTAATGGAGCTTCACGTAACACCTCTTTCATTAACGATGATTTTAATCCATGATATAAATGATCAAGTTTGGACGCATCGGTCATGCTCGGATCAACTAATTTGCATAATTTCATAACATCTGTATAATATTCAATAACAGCTTCATCATGTCGTTGTTGACGAGTTCTTAAGCGATTAGACGCTATTTGTTTCGATGATGGTGATGAATATGTATGAAGAAATCGAGTTTTAAATAAACTCCAGGATTCGAATGTTGTATTATTTTCATTAAACCATTGTTTCGGATGTCCTTCCAAAAATGTGGGTACTATATTTAATGCTTGTACTTCTGTAATTTCAGCCATACGGAATGTAGCTGTCAAATCATTCATCCATTCATCAGCATCTTGATCTGGTTTACCAGAAAATTTAGGTGTTTGTTCCAAGGTTTTACTTAAGAGTGTTGCGACGGTTTTCGCTGCCATGATTGATTCTGCTGGACGATAAACTATTGATTCTATTGTTGTACGATCGGGAAAATTAATATCAATATTTGCTAATCGATGAAATTCAGTTTCAATAAGTTGTCTTGCACCTTGTCGTGTTAACATACACTAATTATATCAATATTACAGCTCCGGCTAGTGCACCAAATTGTTAGGTCCTTTTCTCCTGTTCCCTTTTATTCCTTCCTCCTTCACACCAAAAAAACCCCTTTTCTTCACACAACAAAAAAGGCACCAAGCCTCCACTCTCTCTATCTCTCTCTTCCACCAATGGGTTCCATCTCATGAGTATGATAGAGGGATAAAGAGGGCCTTCTTATGTCAGGAGATGTCTCTACTGACATAACACCTATGACGTGAAAAATATAAAGAGCATGTTTGAATGCCCTGAAAGATGTTGAAATTTGTTAACCCTAATACGGGAACAATAAATATATATGTTAAAAAAAAATGAAGCATGTTTCAATGTGGAGTATATGTAAATTCGTGAATAATCACTTCGACTTCTTTACGGTTTGCTGGTGGAACACTTTCGTATAGCCAAAGATTCATGTGAAGTCGATTAGCTATTTTTGGCATCTCTTCAGTAAAGTTGGATGGTGTTTCATAGGAGAGAAATTTCAGTTTATTCGGTGTATTTTGAAATCCATGTTGGCTACCAAAAACAACTTTGGGTGGTGTCCATGTGAACCAATGAGTGGTATACGCACCGTTAAGGGAGAGTGATGCCCCTAAAGATACACGTTGTTTTGCAGTCCCATTTCCAGGATACACAGTATAGTAAATATGTTTTGGATGATGAACTGGTTGTCCCCATTTTGAAACTTCAATGTCTATTTCATTGGATCCACTAGGACCACTATAGGAAAACAGACCCAGTACAACATTCGGATCTAAGAGATCAAGTCTTCCTTGCACTTTCCATCGGTAGGTGCCATAGAAAAATGTGGAGTCAGAGAATAATTCGGCACAATCCCATTCACCTATGGTCACCGAACGAGTTATTTTGAGATGTAACCTGCCTCTCGCATCAACAAACACGTTGCTCGCGTTCCAATGATTTGAACCTTTCACAAATAGAATTACGACATGAAAAAGCTAACTTGAATTCTAAAAGTAGAAACATACCTGGAACACTACTCTGAGCATGAACTATATACCATTTATAGCCTGACCAATTAATCACGCATTGAGTACTGTTTGCGTGACTACTATTCCACCTAGCCACTTAAAAATAGTAATGAAGAATACTAGTTTCGCATTGATATGGCAACCGTAATGCTTACTAGCAGGTACGAAGAACAGCACAATTATGATTGATATTGTTTGCACGGTGACGTTGAAATTGCTCATGATTGAATATTTAAATCGATATCGATCTATACATACAAAATAAAACATTCTCACAAGAATATTTAATAACATAAAACATCTTTCAAAATGAATTTTACAAACCATGAAAATAAATCTTACTCTAAAAAAACAATCACATCTTCAATATCGTATCTATTGACTTTCATATTAATTTCTGAGCTGCTTAATACATCTATAGATTCATCTATCTTCTATTTCCTAGATAATGAACCTTGGAAATCTCTTCAATTGGCTATTACCATAAATATGCTTATATACACGCTGTTTATTAGATCGTGTGAACCTACGTTCTCAAAAAACCTACCACTTTATAGCATACTCCACGAGGAAATTATCTAGTGACTTGTTATATATCTTTATATTTATAGACATTATTTGACAAAGAAGATAGAAATATATTCATGAAGAGCCCCAATTTTTGGGTGGAATAGACGTAGAATTATAATATAGATTGTATTGCATAGATCGGCCTGGTTTAACGAAGAAACATTTCAGAAAGCAATATCTTTTACATGAATTGATTATTATTTCATATATTCTACGTGAAACAAAAGAAAATGCTTGTTGAAATTGATCAATTGAAGGTCACATCATCCCCATCGAACACAAATATTCGGTATGCAGCAGAGATCTAGACTAACATAAAAAGCAAACAAGAACGAACCTTTCGACCGTCAAAAAAAATACGTCGAGTGTGCGCCGTTGTCTCGATTACAGATATATAGACGAGCATGAGAGATAAGCACCTTGTTGTTTTTCGCATTGACAGCTCTTTCCACTTACATTAGGACACTATCAGTTATAGATCGATGACATCAGCCACTTACATTCCAAAAAAGTTTATTAAGACGCCGTGTGGAGATGGATAGAAAAAGGAAGAAAGAAAAAATATAGATAATAAAATATAGACAGGAAAGAATGTCGAAAGAGAAAAATATCGACAGTTAAAATTTCTGAAAATAAAAACAATGTGCAAGTAGTTGTTAAGAATCTTATTAAGTAAATATAAAATAAAGGTGAATATCACATGAAAAAGATAATGATTATGATTATTCATTTTCTTTTTGATTTAATATTTTTCTCGACGATAAATGATAATCCTTCTAAAAGTTCATTACTAATAACATCTCCATTATCATGACGACTCAAATTCGTGTTTTTCTTTTTATTATCTGATCAATACATAGGAAAGGTTAATTTTTCAAAGTTATTGTATAAGATTCTGAAATATCAAATATTTGAGAATCAGAAATACGAGGTGCTTGAAGACGACATGCTCTATTTAATGTATTACCTTAAAAAAAGTCTTTAGATAAAAGAAAATCAAGTTTTCACTGACTAATTTCTCTCTGAGATGGTAAAGAAGCAATTGATAATGTTGATAGATCGATTCGTGCTGTTTTTTCGCCATAAATTTGAGGGATAGGTGTTGTTTCATTTATAGCACGGATTTTCACAACTTGTTTAAATTTTCGAATTTGTATTTTTCCTGGTTCACATGGATGACAGTGGTCACCATTAATGTTTAACATAACATCATCAACAACTGTATGTACAGTTACAGTACAATGTGGATCTACACATCGATAATATTTTTTTGTACTTGTCGTTTTATTCAATTTATTTTCTAAAATACATCACATGTTTTCGACAGGCAGTAGGAAAACAAAAGTTTAATTACAAATATACAAAAATTCATAGTATATTGATCACAAAAAAAGAAATACTAAGTAGATATAATCAAAAGTTAAATCCTTAGAATAAACAATACGAGAGAGTAATGTACAAAACAATGATGCTCTCTTGTAGATACATACATTATATACATTGCAAGAGAAACTTGACATAGAAAACAGCGATGACAACAAAAAATAGTTATCTATCCATTAAATAAAAAGCTACAAAAGAGATGAAGATGTTATTTAGTAAGAAGTTACATATAGTTAAAAATTAATCTTGATTAGAATACAATGTTGGTATCTATAGACTAATAAAAGAATCTCATACTCGTGTACATTTTCATGAAGAGAAAATCACACTGAAAATTAATATAAAAGCGACAAAAATATAAGTGTACTCAAATCATATTATTTCATTATCATTGTATTGTACTGTATTAATGTAATCTGTTTCATAATCACTCGATGCATTTTTGTCAGAGCTGATCGTCTTCAACTTTTCGCCAAGTGCCGAAATATTTCTATTTGATAAGCTTTGTCTATATCGAGGTTGTTGAATAGACATGCCGAAAGCATTTCGAAGTTGACGCATACTAAATGACGCA
>OENM01001528.1:3850-15830 GCA_900239745.1 Rotaria magnacalcarata | reverse complement strand
GTACATCTCGAGTTGGATTGCACATATAAAAAACACAACACATAAAATGAAACAAGAACGTATACGAGTTAAATAAATAAGGTTTGTTAGAGTACTCTCTAACAATATCATTATACTGCGCAGCCATTTTACGTATACTGACTAAATCAGCTTTATCGCTATTTGTTAGATATGAAATATGTAGAATGTTTAATGCAGTTCTTTGTGGATCTTCATGTTCGGAAGTTACTAACTATTCCAATGTGAGATTAAGGTCTGTAGCCAGTTCTGAATTTGTACGTTTATCGTCATCCGATGACGTGCTATCTACACAATCTAGCAGTTGTCTCAAGAATACATATCCACCCGCCGATGGTCGAGCTATAATGAAAACAAATGCAGTTCCAACTTGAAAAAAGGACACTGACGAAAAGAATTTTCTTTTGATATTCTTCGTATTTTCGTTCTAGTACTGCATAGTCATGTGATCATTGTTCAGGTTTTCTTTCTAATACTTTAACGTCACGTTCTAATGAACCATACTTCGGTAAGGCTTGTAATCGCATCTTGTTTTGCTTAACTTGCTCTGACATGGTTCCACTGTGCAAATCATCACAATTTCGACGATTCTGATTGAGCATGACAGATGATCCTGACGATAGTCTATTGTGAACCGAATTTATATTACTGGGACGACTTCCCATAGAGATCACACGTTGGGAACGTGCACATATAACATTTTGGTTCAAATGTAGATCTCGAATTCATTCAGTTGATGAAATTCTAAAAGACAAATGAAAAATAGAATTACTTAGAGTAGTATTCATTTTAATTGTTTCAGAATAAACACTTTTCAGAAGTAATTTTTGTTAAGAAAAAGATGATTTGATGAATATTTTTGTTACGAGAAGACATATGCCATTCAGTATCTATTAGATAAAATTGCTTTTTTTTGAAAAATGAATGCATTAAATATGCATCATTTCCAAAAATTATTGTTTTGACTGAATTAGGAAATCAGCATCGACTTCAACTGAAAAAAGCCTTTTGAACATTCCCTAAGTGTAAGAGAGAAAGATAGAAATTAAGTTTACCGGATGGTTGGTGATTTTAGTATACAAGAAGAATTTAAACTAGTAGTACGAATTGCATGAGGAGTAAATTGTTGTCTGGCTGGTTGCGTGAACGATGAACTATGAACGAGAGTGAAAATTGAAAACATACGCATGTATGAATATTATTACTTTGAAGCACCACGGTCATTTGAGTTTCGCTGAGATTGATTACCAATTTTATTCTTTTTCTGTACATTTTGATCAGCTAAAAACGCAAATCATTATTATTAAAAGCGTATACATTACTTCCGTTATTATCATCCTCAATTCTTGTTGAAGAAATGGCTTTATCTAATAATTCATGAATCTTTTCCTCTTCAACAACTACATCACTCGTCGACTGATTAACGTTAGAGGTTCTAAAAGCTTCAGCTGAGTTAACATGTGATATATTGGGTAAAAATGTTGAACCTAAATTTAAATGGCAAGTGGTATTAATTTAAAAAACCAATAGAAAAGCAAATGAAATATATATATTACCTGAATCATTCATTTTTTCTTTATTATTAAAGCTTAATTCCATTGTGATGTTAGGTTCATTATTTTCATCATCAATAATAATATCTTCGTCTATGAATCAGACACTGGACAAGTAAAAGTAGAGCAAGTAAAAGTAAGACTATTTTTTACTTAACCCATGTACTTCGGACTTTACTTGAGTACGATATACTTAACTACAACTGTACTTAGTACCGGTACTAGGTACATCATTCAAATAAAAATTGATGTACAGATGCTAATTACAATAGTTTGAGTTTTAACATCTTTTCTTTTGATCATCTGAGAACGTTTGTAATCGAAATTAAACAATTAATGACAATTAGAATTGTTGAATGACTTTATTACTATTACCGATAATTAATTGGTACAATGCAATTTTAAGTATGATAATAATAATCACGAATAGAAAAAGACCAATGGGATCGTACAACTGAAGTTATTGAGAGGTTCATTTACTTACACATGTCGAGTCATTTTTTCCGCATGCTTATCTCGGTTAATCATGAGAATGTAAAAATATAAGTGAACAAGAGCTTCAGTGAAGAGTATCATTCGAATTAATGTTCGCTGTATTATAAATCATCTCATTGGCTTTTTTATCAATTTTATTACATGCTATTTGAAATCAACATTTACTCTTCATTTTTGTGTTTATTTTCAAATTATTGAATGCTTTCTAATAAACAATTATAGAGGTAGGCATGGCATTTTCGAAGAGGAGACGATCAACGATAAATCACATTTCAGCTCATCTGGCATAGAGTAATTCATTTTTGCGGACAAAATACAAAGATCTTTTTGGAAGCGTGAGTGAATAAATGATTCATGACTACTACATTTTCTATCAACTAAATCCACAAAGAAGCAATGCTAATGCTTCTTTTGTGTATGCCTGTACAGACAAAATATCATACTGCATAATAATATGCTATTTAAGGGCAAACTAAATGTGAAAGAAAAATTCTGTGCAACAATACTGAGATACTTGTTTACGAGTTAAAAATATCGGCGAATTACGAATAGAGACAAATTTGTCTTATCCGAATTCGAGTATTAGTCAAATACCAAGAGAATTTTTGACAGCGCAATTTACTTTGGAATAAACTTTGAAATTCAAGTAATTTCAATTATACTGCAAAAGATTACTTTGTGCTAACAATTTTCTAAGAAAAAAGTACAAATGTACTTTGAACTTAAGATTTTCAAGTAAAAAAGTACCAAGTATAATACTCAGTATCCAGTGTCTGCTATGAATGATGGTGGAGGTCAAGATATTGATGAATCCAATTTTGATGATTTCATTCATATTAACTTCTCAACATTTTTTGGTGGCGAAATACTAGATGACTGTGTCGACGTATTATTGAAGGTACATCTAGTACGATTCTTCTTTGTAACCAGCTTTCAAGCTTTGAATTCATTCTTTTTTGTTATTTTACCACCAACCACTTTCGACCTCAATCTTCTTTGGGATTGTTCATTTTCTGGTATACCGTTGCTATTTACGTTAATTACAATTAGCATTTTTCTATAAATTAGAATTTAATTAAATACGAGGAAAAAGAAAAACAAATCATACTTAATGCAAAAATGAATGAATAAAACAGTATACGAACCAAGTGATTTTCACAAAATTATTACAATAAAAAATAGCTATCGATTTTCGATGATAGAATGTGAACTAACATAAAATAGTAATAATGGAGCTATTTATACTGTTCGATTCGTACAGCAGATAAAAGCTTCAGACAATAATTTGTATAACAAGGACACAAAGTGGTTTCAATTGATATCACTATTGTGTTCGTTGTCTGATTTCAAAGTCGGCGATAGAAAGAATATCCGTGCTAAAGTTCATCAGTTTGGTGCAGTCAATGGTACTAACTACTATTTATTTTACAAAGGTATCTAGAACTGACATAAACAATAACCATATTTATTGTTCACAAACAATTATTCTTAGTCATGGAAGAGAAGAGAAAATAAATATAAATAGAAGCAGCACATTCTATCATTTATTCGATGAAGATATTTCACAGAAATTCACGTCACTCTCGTTTTCATAAGCGTTGGGACTGTATTCAAAATAACATATGTAGAAGGTTCTTATCGACTTGTCGTAAACATATATTTAATGAAATTTGAAAAAATGAATTTTATTATTATTTATTTTAATATTTTAAAATTTTTTCGAGCTCTTGATAGTTAAAATATGGGAACGTAATGTTGACTATTGGCAGATCTTCGAGATATTTCAATAACGTAGATTTTCCACATTTCAATGTTTGAGAAAATATATAAAAAATAGTGACTTTTTTCTCTCTGTTTCAGGCTCTTAAAAGTTTTTGCTTTCGTACTAATTCATCAATTTACTTTTTAAAAGTAATCGTTCATTGCTAGCTGCATACTAAATGCTTTGGTGTCAAGTTAAATTTCTTTCTCTATAAGTTATCGTCAATATTTCAGATCACAATTTATGATTGACTTGACATTTTAAATTGCACTCAAAAACATCTAAATATTGAAGTAAACTGAGAAACGTTCTGACGAGCTCGGTAGTAGAATTATCAAATATAATAAGCACCCATTATCCATAGCGAATTGATAAAAATAAAAATAATCTTGAACAAGTATTCCAAATAATTAGAAGAAATCAAAGTAGAAAAAGTCTAAACTCAATTTTCTTCGATATCCAATCAAATCTATGAGTGATTCTCATTTTTTTCACAAATCAGAAATATTTCATTTCGAATAGTTCGTAATATTCATCCAAGTAGATGAAAGTTCATGCATTTTTAAAACATAATATATTATTAGTGGTACTCTTTACAAGTTTGAACCTTTTTCTTATGGTATAATTCCGAAACTTGTAAAAAGTATCTCTAATACTACATTATGCTTTAAAAATGCATGAACTTTCATCCACTTGGATGAATATTACGAACTATTCGAAATGAAATATTTCTGATTTGTGAAAAAAATGACAACCACTCATAGATTTGATTGGATATCGGTCGAATAAGCAAAAATTAGCGTTTAATTGACACGATTGAAAATAATAGTAACGGTCATGACCATTGATATTAAACTATATTTCTTCTCAGGAAAAAATCGTTTAATATATATCATATCACGAAAAATCATGTTTAAACACCATGGAACAATTATTTACATTGTTTTAATTTAGCATTTAAACAGTAAAACAGAGTTTTGTCGATTGTCTGGGTTATGGTGCCATTTCTTCTCATCACACCTATTACCTTCATCGCTCTGTTCTTGATATTTGTCTTTAATCTCTCATTCTCCTTCGTTCTCTCAAATGGTTGAGTATGTAAGCGCGTGCTTTATATGTAATTAAGGTGATTCATGATTTGAAGAGTTCAATAAAGTGTAATACAATCAGCACGGGTATCTCTTCTGTCTAAAATCGTCACAGTTACGGGTTTACTAAAACAGAAGCCTCACATCCACACACCCACACCCAACTTCTGTTTTCTGTCAGGAAATTTTCATATTTTAATGAAAAAGTTTTAATAATCAATACTGGTATTACTTAAACCGTATGATTGAAAGTAAAAATTCGAATTGTTTTCTTCTTTTGAATTCTTAATTTTTCAACAAGATATTTTATTTATTTAAATGCTAATATGTAACTTCTGTTACGAAAAGAATACTCATTATGTGGAGATAAGCGATATTACACGGTAAAGAAAATCGTTGAACAATAAGCGGTTGGTCTAGGTATAGATTCTCGTAAATCTTCGAAACATTTATTATTCTAAAATTTCAATAGAAGGGTTTATTAGTCTAAGATTTCGTTGAAATCGTTGTATCGTTCTATGTTCAATCAGTAATATTCTTTTGTATGTGTATTTTCAAATTCGTATGATATGAGAATGCGGCTGCATGCTTTGAGGAAAGTGTTATTATTTCTTGCAGACATGCAGATAGTAACAGTGAATATTTGCTTTAAAATAGTTTTGATATTTATTGATCGATTGCACTAGCTATCAAACTATGTTAGTATTGGATGAATAAATCTAGGGTTGAATACGAATAGGGGGTAATAATCAGCGGTCGAAGTGAACGTCGAAGACCGAAGTAGCCTAATATGTTGATTGGATACGTCAAATATATACATGAAGCGCTTTAAAAGCGCCAATATCTAATTAGATCGTGCTCTTGTATTATATTTAAAAATATGTCAAGAATATATAAGTCAGTAGATGAGCAAGAATATTTCTGAAATACTTTTGCAGAAAAATATTCTTTTAGATTGTAGATTGAAGGTTTTATGTTAGATTCTGATATTGAAACATCTTATATTTTTGCATCGACTAACATTAAACTCTTTTATATAAAAAGAATATAATTCTTGGACTCGATGCATCTATTTTAAACTAATATATTATCGTTTATTTGTGTTAAATTCTCTCATTGAAAAAAATTAATTCATATCCAGTTTGATGAGTCAGAAATTACATTAAAAATTATCAGTTTATTTTCAACAAAAAATGCTGCTGCTTAACAAACAAAAATGATAAAGCCTTTGGACAACTCGACTCGTCCAAAGATATAAATAAAAAACATGATAGATTGATCAGAAAAACGTAGTCAGAGGACAAGTCGACTTGTCTCTTAAGGAAAAACTTAGCGAAAAAATCTCTATACTTGTATTCAAATCGAAATAAAATTTTAGTACAGTTGCCTAATTTCTGATAAGGTAAATTACGATTATTTAACTGAATTCATTTTCAAACTCTGAACGATACAGCTTGTAGACATGTCATACGTATTACATTAGGTTGTACTGTTCAGACACTGGTAAAATATGGACTCGCATTCATTGGTTAAACTGTATTTTTCGTAAAAACCAATCGTATAAATAGGCTGCTTCGGTCTTCGACTTTTACTTCGGCCAATTAGTATTGCCATACGAATAGGAAAGTGAAGAGGATATCCTTCGCTTTTTGTTTTCTTTATATTGAAGCAAAACAGACACGTATTACCTATCTTAGTTAGTATGTTATGATTCACATATATAAAGAAAGTCTTCTAATTTAATACGAAATACTTTAGTAGTTTTAATTTTAGATTCTTCTTATCTGAAGACTATATAATGAATTGGACTCGTGAAGAAGTTGTTCAATGGTGTAAATCATCTATTGATACTGATGTTATTATTTCATGATTTGAAGGTCAGTCTTTATAATTTTCGTTGAAGAAAAGCGTATGCTTTTCCTTATGATAATATCTTCTCAGGTGATAAACTCCATCTAAATATACGTATATGTGGTTTGTTATGAGGTTATGCATGAGTGAATTCCAAGCATATATCATGATTTTATATATAATGCAAAAGCTTATTTTTTTGTTTACGCTTGTTCTTTATATACTATAATCATTTTATTTGTAAGCAGTTTCGATTAATATATATATATATATATATATATATATGTGTGTGTGTATTAAGAAAGAGTTTCAATTTATTTGATTCTGTCAAGAAAAAATTACTTGCAGAATATTTTATTTTCGCTTTGAAAACATCATGTCATCGTTTATATGTCCTCTTTGTCAAAATGGTCGCGTGCTTGTAAATTTCGGAAAGGTTTTTCGACGTATTCCAATGTTCCATCAAAATGAAGCTCGGCTCCAAATGACTTGCAATTTGTACTCAACATGCGGTGTATCTTATCGAACGTATTCGACTTTTAAATCGCACATTTACCCTAATCGTTCACATGAACTTCATTTAAAAGAAGAAAACGCTGATACTGTTAAGATCCTTGCTGCCAGTAATAGTGACGGAATGAATTCTGATGCAAATATTGGTATTAGTTTATTGAACAATGATGTCGAAAATCAGTTAATGGAAATAGATAATGATGGATTTAATTTATGCAACAATGCAAGTGATTTAGATTTATTACAAGATGTTCAAGAAGAAATAAATAATAATATAACAGATTCATTCAACTCGTCTGCTAAATGGCGTGTGTTGACGTATCGGTATTGCTAAAGAGATGCTCACACTCACTCACCACCTAAGTCCTAATATAACCCACAGACTGTCCTATTATCTTTATTTAACTCCTCCACTGAAGTGAATATAATTGAGCTCCTCCATAGAGAATATATACGATTAGTTTTATTACGATTAGAAATTGAAATGCAGTATTTGTTTTTGGTAATCTGAAGTACTTCGACTATTTCGATTTGTTTCGACATAAAGTTTGAGAATTATTTTAAGAGACGTCTTCGATTTTCAATATCCGAAAAGGTTTTCTAGGAAACCCTTAATAATGCTGAATTCTTTTGGGGTTTTATATGTACGAAAGATACCTTTTAAATGTATATTAAAGTAACATGGAGCACTTCAAGTCCCATATGATACCTTTTTCTACGATATGCTTAATTTCAGATTCCGATGATTATGCTATCATTGATTTTTGTCAACCTTTAGCAGAACCTGGTATTCGTTAAACAAACCTACATACAAGCACGTTGCATATTTCATACAGAAATTGACTCATCCGAAATATTTCAGCATGGCGACATTCAAGAAACTAATAGAAAGGAAAACAATAACACTGCTATCCTTATTAATGAACTTTGCATTATTAGCCTATATTGGCACCAAATATTCAAAACCTTGTAACGGATTTTCAGCTAGAGGCACGAATACACCGAATGTTGTGCCTTTTCTTGAAAACTTTGATCAGCTCGAAAGATTACAAGCAGATGACTTATCTGGAAACTTGTTATCGATAAAAGATTTCAACGATGAAATTTATGAATGGGACGTTTGTAAGTCTATCAAAAAGAAAATTCCTATGAATTTAATTTCAACATCTGCAAATAGTACACCAATATACAAGGCGGTGAAGTACTGTGAATTTAGAGCGTTGTCCGAGCAACATTTTCAATTTCAATTTTTCAAGAGATATTCTCCGTCATGTACGCTTAGACAGTTCGCTTGCGTCTTATTGCCACCAAAAAGTTATCAATGGCTTAGTAAATTTGTAAACTTTCCTGCGCTTCAGAACGAAGCGGCTGTGCCATGGGCGAATTTAGGACTGGATTCATGGGAAGATTTGATACAATTTAATCCCGGACATCCAAAAAACATGATTCATTTCAATGCTTCTTACTATGATATTTTGCATGAGGGAAAGATAAACGTAGCGGCTCAATATATCCCATTTGGTAAAAAGATACGTTCAATGTTGGAAATTGGTGCTGGGGGTGGTTCAGTCTCTTTTATATTAAAGAAACGTTATGATGTGACTGTTTTGAATACCGCTCTTCCGGATTTTCCTTATTGTGAATATATAACTGAAAGAGGCGGTTTATGTGCTTTTCTGGATGGTGAAAAAGTGCTGCCTTTCGCTAAATTTAGTTTTGATGTGGTTCATCATTCTTGGGTATATCATGGACTAACACCTGCCCGATGGAGAGACGTTTTATTAGAGCAAAATAGAATTTTGAGACCTGGAGGATATCTATGGATATCCGATGGTTTATCATATGCTCAGTTAGAGACAATCAAGTACTTACTTTTACACCAACTAGGCTACAAAATTTTATATGAAGATGAAATCAAACGAGAATCCATAACAGTAAACTTCGGGTTGAACCCTTACGAAGTGACTTGGGAATCGATTCTGGTCAAACCTAATACCTTGAAAAATGATCTATCTCAGTGCCAGTGATTGCATTATAATCGATTATTTTATCTCCATTATTCTTATGGGCTTCTCTAGACAATAAACAGAACATTCCAAATGCGTCGCGGATGTAAATGCGAGATAGATAGCCGTGACGCGTTGAGATCTTGCTTAAGGGTCTCATCAGATCGCATTAACTTTATTTGATTGCTTAAAAACTGTGAAGAATCAACAAGATTTGTTTTATTGATACTCTTATATATAGAACGAAAAGTTTTTACAAAATTTCAATATATTGGGATAAATTTATTTCACTGTCAAGTGAGATAAGCAGGGTGTAGGGTGTGAATATATCTTGAAAAAAGATGCGCACGGATTTACATAACTACACTCACATAATGAGATAGCAAGCTTCATTTTTATAGTGTACTGCTGTTACTCACATGCACAAAAGGCACAGCTGATTGGAGGTTCAATTACAATGATAGAGTGAGACGTGGTCGAACTCCGCGAGTTCTGAACCCTCAGAATCCAGTTGACTAACTGATATCATACAAACCAAGTAGTTAGGGAAGTTCTTTCACTGGTGGAACTACGATGCGTTACGGCTGACGACAAGATTGACCGTTTCTTCGATCATGCAGACCACCCTACACCGTAGAAGAAACCATCACACCCCCACCCTAGACATCACTAAGTACAAGCATGAAAAAAGAGACACCACAGTGCATGTTCACTCACATTGATACGCGATTACAGTATAGCGAAAAATCTAGGCACATCATCTATTTCAGTTTGCATGACACGTCGATCTTTATTGCCATCACTGCATCTCTTCTCGTGCTTCTTAATTTCTTTCTCATTCTAATCCCATGCTTACCAACTCTGAGTTTCATTATATTTCCTAGAACGTTACTGTAATAACGGTAGACTTTCAAAACTAATGTCCGCCTCAGCAGGTAACTAATTTATGCATAATGACAACAAAATACCAAAGTATTAAATTATGATTATTTTTTATTTTAAATATCATGGATTCGCATGAACTATTTTAATGATGAAAATTTTCTGGTTTCATCGAATGATCCATATGAAAAACATTGAGGTCAATGAAAAAGTGTATTCTTTTTTCAGTGTTTCTCAGTATTAATTAGATTTTTATATTTCCAATTATGAATTTTAATCTATTTTAAATTCGAAAATCATAGATTCAGATGTTCTTCTGCATCATAGTTATTACTACACAAAATAGACCGTTCAGTCTTTCGTTTTATTTAATATGGAACAAAAGCAACGTGATTTTAACTATATGTTATTTATTTTCTGTACGAAAAACGAAGAGTGAAATTTTCACAATGTTACCACTACGATCATTTTATTTATTAACTATCTATCATGTAGGTAATTAGAAAAGTGAATTAGAACAAAATATACCGTGTTTTATGAGATTATTTTTGTTTTGGCTATTGTAATAACAAGATTAAGATCTTTATTATCTATGTAAATAATGGGAATGTTACCTAGAAGAAAAAATCTTGCAACCAATTATCTGAACCAATGGCGAAACTTTTTACATAATGGGTCATATCCGATTCATAACTAGCTATCCATATGGTCTATTTTTAGTCGGCATCATACCCAAATCGGGTATTATGATGATCAGAAACAATCTTACAGTGCCAAGAAAGTTAACGTTTGTGTTCATGATACATCGAAAAATGGACGTTTACATCAGTGCTTCTTTGACGTGGGATATCTTTACTAATGGACATACGNTCAAATTCCCTTGTAAAATAATTAGGTAATTAAATTTCAACAATGACTGACATCAGCTCCTGCAAATTGTCGATTAGGTCTGAATTCATTTACTTAATGTTAATTATCGGTACTGCTCTATTACTTGGTATATTAATGACTGTTACATATAATATCTACCAGAAATCGCTTATTTAATTTCTAATAAGCATATATATGCAGAAGGTTTTTAATGTAAAATATTTTATTTTAATATAATTTGAGAATTTTCGATCTTAACAAATTATTTTCAAACTTATATCATAGCTTTAAAACAGATGTTTAAAAGACAAAAACATAACAAAAAAAGATACAGATAATTATGTATTTGTCCACTGTATGTACTTATTTTTAACATCATAAACAATAGCATCATGAAGATAGAGAGCATAATCTAGATTTTTGCATAAAAATCGATTGTAATTTAAGATAACTCAATGGAATCACATTGTATGCAACTCATTAAAATTATCATAAATGAGAATTAAATTTATTCCACGCATCCATGCCTACTTTCATATAACTCATGTTTACATTTCTACTCGTTAAGTAATAACTATTTATGGACGTGATAGTAGATGCTATTTTAATTTAATTCATAATTAACTAAATGTGTGGATGAGTCTTCTCTACATTATAACAGGTAACATCCACACCCACACCCATTATAAAAACCGATTAGCATCTACTGCCCTTTGTAGGTGAAAATCACTTGTTATTCTCTGAGGAAGTGAGAATCGGTCTATCGAGCTTTATTAAATTTCCATACAATTAAATGTCTTTCCTATGAATATGTGTTTGAAATGCCAACCCATTCAAGTGCCCATTGGTGTTGAGATGCCATCAAAAGAAAAGTTTCTGTTATTAATTGGAGATCCAAATAAGCTAGATACACGTTAAATCCCGTTGCCGAAGATCTGTAGG
>OENM01001527.1:9751-32019 GCA_900239745.1 Rotaria magnacalcarata | reverse complement strand
ATTTTCCGTTCATTCCTTTCATTATTGTTGATTTCTCGACTCGTTCCTTTCGTGTTGTCGTTTCGGTGGCGCTTCTACGATCTGATTAGCTCAGTTTGCGCTAATTATCTCGTTATCATCAAACTCTCTCTTATATCATTCAATTCTTCTAAACTCGTCTATTTCTCTCTTATTATCATTTCTTCTTCATAACTTAATTTCTTTCTCTCCTTAAATCTCAATACATCTTATAATCACCTAGCATCTACTTCTCTTCCCACCATTAAAAAAGGTTAACGGCCCGGAGGTCCGTTTTCATTTGGTGCGGGAGCTCTGTGACGGCAGCATTGCCTTTGTATCTTATTTTGATGCTTGTTGTATATGTATACACATCTAAATATGTGCTTGTTTTATTAATTTAATTTTCTTTTTTTTTCGCGCGCTCATTCAGAGTAGTGTGAGTTACTTAAAAAAATAAACACTTCTTGATCCTTTAAAAATAAACTCAACCTATATTCAATCTTTACTTTTACAAACAATCTTGACATCTACCAAATAAATTATTGTGGCACCTGGTCCTTGTACTAGTTGCGTCTTATTTGCACTCAGTGACGTGACACCCCCCATAGGTAGACGGGTATCAAGATAGACGAGTTTGTTGTTTCTTTCGAATATAGATGATTTTTCAATCAAAGAAGACAGAGAGCGAGGAAGCCCGAAGGGCTGTCCGAGCGTTCTAAGAGAATATCATGCAACAATTGATCATATTTTACCAAAATTCCGAATTTTCCAAGTATAAAATTCAAGCAAGGAATAACTGATCTAGCAAATTTAATATCGAGTAATAAATACAATTTTTTAGTCGAATATTCTACCGGGACTTCTTTTTTTTTGAGAGTACTCGATGACCTATCGCCATTTTAATAGCTGGGACGTTCGTTCAGGTGTGGTTGGATAGAGGATGAAAAAATAGGAGGTTAAGTAAGCGTAAAGGTTTTGATAGCAATTTAGGGGGAGGTGATATAATGGTTTTCTTGTTAGTTTTTCCGGATGAATCATGCGAAAACGATGTCTCGTGAAGAAATTTTTTTGTTGTAATTTTTTTATTCAGTTTTTCGTAGTCTGTGATATATTTTGATTCTTTTTATGCGTGTTAGATTTGCTTTGTTGCTC
Organism: Rotaria magnacalcarata; assembly: GCA_900239745.1. Classification (NCBI taxonomy): domain Eukaryota; kingdom Metazoa; phylum Rotifera; class Eurotatoria; order Philodinida; family Philodinidae; genus Rotaria; species Rotaria magnacalcarata. The sequence goes on along the minus strand of OENM01001527.1, from coordinate 30,867 downwards.
TCATCGAAAGGTCAATTTGACCCCTGTCCTATTATCACCTTTTATAGTGTCGTGTAGGTCATTTTGGGGTTAAATTTTGGATGTATTGTTTCGTTGGATTATGATATTGAATATTTCCCTGTTCGATAGTGCTCTGTGATGATGTGGTTCATGTTTGGAAAGATTGTTGTGTATTTGTTTTTATATTTTTATTGGGTGGCATTTCGTAAAATAAGCAATATCGGAACTTCGATTAACTGTTTAATCACCGGTTTTTTTCTTCTTGATGTTTTAATTGTAGATGGATGACTTTTACCACAAGTTGCAATATATGATGTGGTTAAATAAATAATTTTTATTGATTTAAATGATTTGAACATGTATGAATTTAGTTACTTAAAATTGGTGATTGTAATTGAAGCATTGTTTTTGCTAGATGTTGCATTTAATATTGATTACGAATCCGATCAATGGAAGTCTGTGTTGGGATAGAGTAAATATTTCAGCTTTGTTATTGTTGGGAAAGTTAATAGAAATTCAACTTAGGGATTATCGAGGATAGTAGTTCATCAATGGATGCGGTTGATGTATTCATTATTTTTATTTCAATAGGTTGAAAGAGATATCGATAATAGGAGCCTTTTTCTTTTCATTGAAGGGAACTCATATGGAACAGTGTTAGTATGGTTTAATTAAATATGTATTTTCACTTGATAGTGGAATTGGTTAGAATAGATGAATTTTTCAATCTCTAATACTACAAACTGATATTGGACCTATATTTGACTGATCTTGTTTTGAAAGATATAGAAATAAGCTAAAATATCGAATATCTAAAGGAATTCAATATATACAATATTAATTAATTCATGATTATATTCTTGAAAGAGGAACCAAATAATTCATGATTAGATATCAATGGTAGTAAAAGTAAGAGTGATATTGAAATAAAACAGTATCCTATAAATAAAGTATTATAGTACTTTGAGCTATTTAATAAGCAAATCCACTTTTGTTTAGTCATTTATACATTGATTGAACAAAAATATTTTTTTAATAGAAAACTCCTATAATATTCTATTTGGAAACGTTGAATATATGCCATTAGGAAGTCTTAAAATTAAGACATTGCCTGGAACTAATCAAAAATCTATTTCGAAGACGATCAATTTATTCAAACATTCAATTCTTATTGAAATCATGTGTTTCTTTATCTTTCCTTCTATGACTTAGTATTCTACATTGAGTTTCATAGTCTTTGATTTATATACTAACAGATTATAGACAAAACTAATAGAAATTCTTATAACGTGAAAATTTCCCCTACAATTCTTCTAATCTAAAACATTCTGAATAATAAACGTTTAGAAATTCACTTTTTAGTGGGATAATATACATTATCTCGAATTGATTTGAGTTTTCTCAAAAAAAANNGAGTATTGAATTTAATTCAGAATTCTGTTTAGATTATTATACTCTGTTTAAGATTTCTTGAAATTTGAAATTTTGTTTTTACTTATTATGTTTAAGTTTTAACTTCTTCAAATTTCTTTTAATTTTTAATTTTGAATGAGTTTCTACTTTATGTAATATTTATAGGCTACCGAAGATACCTGATGAGTCCCTTAAGAAAGGACGAAACGCGTCGTGTCGATCTTGGTTTTCTTGAAACTTTATTTCTACATTTTGAAAATTCAAGAGCATAAAATAGTCCCAGTGAATTTGCGTTTAGTTATCAATCGTCAAGTCCATAGACTCGACCCGCTGTTATCCCTTTCGTCACGTCACGCATTTTCCTCGACACTTCTTCACTGCTTGTTCCAGTTGCCAGATCGATTAAGGCTCCCGCACCGAGTCCCACCAATTGGGTACTGCCTACTGCAAGGTCAACCGTACTGTCTACCAAAACCCAAAAAGCCTTGAAGGGATTTTTATATTCATTTGCACTTTTTGCTTGTGCTCTTTGTTGCATGCTTTTACACTCCTCTGAAATTTTTTGGAATCTTTCGTTCGCTTCGGCTTGACTTCTATTGTGTTCTTTTGTCATCTTTGCGATTTGCATTTCAAGTCTTGCACGATCTTGTTCAGCTTGTTGTTGTTGTTGTTTTAGAATATTTCGCATTTGCTTGAGTTCATCCAATTGAAGCACAATATCATGTTGTTTATTTTGTTTATGCGCCGGATGTACTGCGATGTATTTCATGAGTTTTGCGCGAGTATTTTGCATTTGTGCTGAGTTTGTAGGATCTACAGCGTCAATAAAAATTGTATCTACGGTGGTGACATCAAAAGATTTTATCGTATCATTCAGTACAGCAAGAAATTTCCCTTCGTACTGCTGTGGTCGATTGGGTGGAATGTTATTGACAATAAACATGAGCGATTCAACTGGAAACTTGTAAGCATCATTAAGAGCATTGAAAGCTATAACATCATCATCTTGTGCTCGACCACCAATCTGCGCCCATACAAATATGACAATCGATGTTGGACATTCTTTAAATGCTTTCATGATTTCTTTTTTGTTTCGGTCGATTTGTTCTTGATTTATTTCAACAAGACCTGGAATGTTGTAAATCAAATAATCACTTTCTTTTGTTTCCATTCGATGATATTCCGATATTGTTGTCACCGCTTCTGGTCGAAAGTCAGCTTCAAATCTTTCAGAACCAATAATAACGTTGCATATAAAGCTTTTGCCTGATCCAGCGTTACCCAGAATGATAATACCGTATTCCGGTTTTTAGATCCATAACCACGGCTGTTCATTTCTTCCTGATACAACTTCTAAAAAGATAATTCTATTTTCTATATGACCAAACACTACAGCAATTTCTATGATAGAACTTTAGATCTCTTTGAATAAAATTCGATGTCTCTTACGCTTTTACTCTTACAATAACTTACTCGTAAAATAGATCTATACGAATAAAGAATAAATCAGTATATTTAATATACAATTATATCCAACATAAAAACCCTGTAATATTTGCCAAAATGAAAGCCATAATAATGATAACTTGATAAAAACTATAAAAATCTCCAGCATGTCTCATATTAAAAATAATCATCATGGTAAAGACGACTTCTATGAAAAAAGTACATCTTTTACGATCACTACATGGGAAGCATTCGGTCAATATTTGAGATGCATTTCATCACCAAATTTTGCTTTGTTTTTACTCTAAGCACACACGACCAAATAATCATACTCACATACACAATTGACTGCATCCGAGACACTTGAAAAATTTTATTGAGCCACTATCAAAGGCTTCCTATCATCCCATGAATTTATTACATTCAGATCCCCAACACCCACACCCTTAAGTTGTATCATATAACCCCCTAAATATTATCTCATTGAAACTCCATTAATACTTTCCCTGTTATAATTTTACTACAAATGAATACCTTCAAATATTTAAATGTTCCTTAATGTATCTCTCAAAAATCCAGATTCATCAGAAACCTGATAATGATTACTATTAATTACAATCGAAACAAGTATTTTACTCCTACGAGTAATGATCTTCTAAAATCAACTCAACCTCAAACACTCAGCTTATTCGTGCGTATGTCATCAATACGAATCGCTATTCAATAGTTCCAATCTATCCGAGAGCTTTCAGTTGATATCTAGTAATATATTGTCCAGCTTTACGAGAACACTGTTACCCGATGACGAAACTATTCGTGTGATGCTTTCGATCTAAATTTATTAATGATAATTTAATATTATTATTTAGATTTTAGTACGATTTTATCTTTAACTTCTTCAAACTGGAGAATTCGGATATATGAACTTATAGGTTGTTAACATGCCTTAGAGTTCCTTTAGCCAAGACGAAACGTGTTGTTAGGCTACGAATCCATTATAAATTTAACGCACACTCAAAAATCTAATTTTATAGACTCGAAATAAATTCAAAACTTTTAAAATATTTACCGTGGTTATTTTACACACCCTCTTATATGATGATACTTTCATAACTTTCTTTGATTTCGATCTTAGAAATTCTTGAAAATTTTATTTGATTTCGCCTATAGTTTTGATCCTTCCATCAGAATAAATATCTATTACCACTTGATAATGATTCTTACTCTAATAGAATCGACGTAGAATTAAACAACAACAATTTATTGTGGTTATTCTTCATATCCTCACTTCGGATATAAGATTTTCAAAATATTTTCTTTTGAATTGCTTTCGAATTACATAATTTAGTTTTTCATCTTAACATCATAGCGATATATATACCCCGCTGATAATGATCCTACTTTATAGATTTGAAATAAATTAAAATATATGAACTTATTGTGAATATTCTACACATCCTCGATATATCATGCCGTTTTTATTTTCGAGCCTTTTATGTATAGGCAATTTGAGCTATTTTTTTCAGTATTTTGGATTTCGCAAAACCCCTTCGGAAACCTCTCCAGATGTTAAAAAGAACACATTGTATATCAGCTTTTAATGCTGATTCAGAATTCGTCGTGTTTATCTCGATAGCTATTACCATTCTCATTTTGGATCGTGATTTTGAAATGCTTTTTGAGATATTTTTTTATTACAAGACTTCTGAATACCGTTTATAAACGTCTCCAGATGTTAAAAAGAGCATATTGTATATCCGTTTTTCATGCTGAATCAGAAACTGTTGAAATTATGTCAATATCTCATACCGTTTTTATTTTAGTCCGAGAAGTTGAAATTATATGTTATGCCTGCGAAGCAATTTTCAGTTGAATGTTTTTGACTAGAAATGTCTTGAAATTATATGGTGAGATGATCTAAATACAGTATTTTATATCAGTTTTTCATGCTGAATTAAGATTCGTTGATATCATCTTGATATTTTGAATTTCTTTTGTTCAATTCGAGAAATAATCAATTAATTTTCTATTGTACGAAATGCATCAGTTTTTTCTTTCTTTTTGTGTATAACAACTCTATGAAGAGTTCCTGATTTTTTTTCGAATACTTGTGATGATATATCACTTTTTCATAACGGAGATTAGTAAGTTTAGATTATTGATATTATTTATGGTCAGGTAGCTTTTTGCGATCAATTTTTGTTAAGTGACGCAGTGTAATCAATGTATGAGACTTAATGACTGTAATCGTCAATTTTTGAATTATTTTGACTTGATTGAAATATAGGGTCGTCGATTTAATTTTTATTTTTAGAAACAAGACTAAGAGGAATAATAATAGTCGATGAATCGATCCAAATGAATATGTCGAAATATCATTTGCGTTCAGATATAGATGGCACTTATTTCCATGTTTTCATTTTCTCAAATGATTTCCATTTTCTTTGTTTCTCTTTTCGTTGGTTGGTTGTTTTCCTTTTCGTTTTCTTTCTTTGTCTTTCACATAATAATAAAAATAAAAGATTTAATTTTTGTTTATCGTCTGATTTATTATTTATGGAGCATATAACAAAAAGAAATAAAGAAAATAATTTACAATTTTCTTATCATAAATATATTTTGATTTATTCATAAAATACCTATGAAATTCTTGACTGTTTAGTTCTTCAATCTATAAATATACAAAGAATAAATGAAATTCAATAATTCAAAAATAATTTACTTTATAATAATCAAAGAAAAATTATTCTTGTTCAGAAAATTCTTCAGATAAAAGAATAAACTTTCTTTTTGGAAAAATATTATCTCTATCTCTCTCTCTTATTGTCATGTTTTGGAATAAAAAAAAAGAATCCATTATATTATCAGAGATATTTTTCAAAATTCACTTGTAAAAAAACATATATTTGCTCATCAAAATAGATGATAATGTAGTTCAATTCAATTTCCTTTTCTTTTCCTCTTTCACTTGATATTTATTCATGGATGAAAAATAAACGGGTAAAAGGTCATTATATGATCGTCACTTGCTCTAAAAGTTATTTATTTTGAAACTATTGCTGTCTTAATGTTAAAAGAATGCGAATCTTGGTTGTATTCATATTCATCTCCGAAAGCAATTAGATCGTATCCATTAATATGGATGATCACAAGGAATTCGATAATGTTCGAAGATATGAAAAGCACTGACCCCTCTTTCGTTCATCCATTATCTTCACTGATGGATTGATCATTATCAATCAGGCAATTATCTTTCTTTTTTTTCCATAATTTCTCTCAATCACTCTCTTGTATTTATTTGATTTTTTCTCTCAAGGAAATACATTTTTCGTCCAATACAAATGTTCAATTTCGNTTTTTTTTTCTATCTTCTCCAATTCACTCTCCGGATGAGACTATAAAAGACGGACCCTCACCAGCAAATATACATCATTTTCCCGAAATCAAAAGTATATTTCTACTTCTCTTCCTCTCCCTTAAAATCTTCGTCGAATACTGCTCCTTTGTTTAATAAAAAACAGATATGTTAAATTAAATTTCTTTTCTTCAAATAATATCTCCAATATCTAAGAGTATCTCTATAGAATTATTATCAAAAATATTTAAAATAGAATCAGGAATAAATTCTCATTTTTTCTCTTCAATTGTTCCAGTCATTGATAAAAATTAAGCTTGATTTCAAAATTCTTTTTTTTTATTTTCATTACTGCCTATACATTTGATACTTTCATCGTGTACATAAAAATAATGATCTGAGATTTATTATATTTAATTAAAAATTTTCTCTTTCATAATAATCAATTTTTAATATTTTCTAACGATTAATAACGAAGAATAAACCAATTTCATTTACTACCTATCAAAAATAAGACATTATCTTTTTCTTTTTCTCTACTTCTGAGTCACCATACAAGAGCCACTTACATTAAAGAAGCTATTTATCATCAGAGAGGGCGCTCTATAATGGAGTCAATCGTACAAAAAAAAATTTTAAACAATTCATTAAGCTGTTCTTGGGTTCATCGTTCAGATCGAGATATCTTTAAATAGAACTTTAGGAACGCGTCGTGTCGATCTCGATTTTTCTTCAAAACTTTTAATTATAAATTGTCTTTTTATTTATTATGTTTAAGTTTTGACTTCTTTGAATATATTTATATATTTATATATTTTTCTATTTATTTGAGTCTTTACTTTATATAATAATAGAAATTCGAAGATACCTGATGAGTCCCTTGAGAAAGGACGAAACGCGTCGTGTCGATCTCGTTTTTCTTTTAAATTTAATTTCTAAATTTTCTTTATAACATTGAATTTTAATTTTTCTATTTAGTTTTAAATTTTTCTTTGAATTTTTCTTCGAAATTTTCTTTGAAATTTTTCAAACTTGAATAGAATTAAGCCATCTGATGAGATCCTTAAGCAAGATCGAAACCGGTCATGGCAGCTTCTTTCACACCCACACCCAGCATTATGGGCGTATAGTTAATAAAAATGTTTTATATAGGGGAAATTCATTAATAAAACTGAATAAAATAAAACATGATTTAAACTTCTTAAAAACATGTAAAAAAGAAAAATTGATTCCGAAATTTGTTCGGTTTCATGTAACATCTACTCATGCAATCTATAAAAAGGCTATACATCAGTGTTATCAAAATATTTTAACTGATGAAATCAAATATAAAAAGAGACAATTAACAAAAGCATATCATATATCAAATAATTTTCATAAAATAAACTACAATGACATAAATAAGAATCATTTTTATATGCTTAACTGTTTTCAATTTTATGTAGTTTATTTGGTTTATCTCATTCTTCCCCATTGTAACATCTACTAGTCAATGATAATAAAATTATCGAAACGTCGTAGGACGAAAAATTAAATAAAAAAGTTTTTCTCTCTTTTTTTCATTGCTGCTGTAAAACAATCTCATTATATTCATACCATAATTGACTATCACGCCTATATCGAATGATATTTGCATAAAAGAAGAAAGAGAACGTGAAAATCATTTTCAACCATAATCTTGCTCATACTCACATCTACTTTAAGGGAAGCATATCTCATATAATTGTAGATAGCAGTGAATATTGCTATAAGCCGGCACACCTACACTATTTTTCTTTCCTTTTATTAATACTAATATCAAAATAATTGTTAGACGCAAGAAGCTTCAAATACAGGACATATTCTGATATGTATTTTCAGTTAATTCGAGACATCTGATTTTTCTAAATGATATCGACGCTAAATGCATTGCTCTGATAAATTTTCGACATCATCTTATTCGCCCACTAAACTACAATTTCCATTCTCATATATACTGATACTCAATGAAAGAAAGATATTTATAAAATAATCAAATGAATCTATTAAGTACTTTGCAAGCATCTCAAGGATCAATATCATATTGTTTTCATCAATTAGTGTTTCTCTATAAAGATAATTGATGAAAGCAATTAATAGCTTGAATAAAGATAGAACTAGTATCAGCTTTCTATGTTTATTAGGATTAGGCGAAGTGCTGCTTCGCCTACGGCGAATTTTCAAGCCGCCACTAATCCTCGAAACATGAATAAAAGCACCATCGTGATTTGATTTTGCTTTAACTTAAGCAACAATGGTTTCAATTGTTTTTCATTGCTTGACTTTCTTTTTTCTTAGGTGAGTGCGAAATCTATCACTTTTCTATTTATTAAATATTTTGTTGTTGATTTAGTTCGTTAGTAGTAGAAGTAAACTCTCAAATATGCCAGGAAGTATCTCAATATGGTCGCTGCTCGTCAAATAGTGCATGTGGCTGTCTTCATATGGAAGGTGCTTCGAATATTGGTATTTGTGGCTTTCAGTGGGTTACATGCTCTGATTTAGTTCCATGCGAAGAAACAAATAATTATTGTGGACAATCTGACCATATCTGTGTTCATCATCCTCGATGTCATGAACGTCCTCTTTGTTTTCCAGTATCAATGATGGATGCAAAACTTTGTCCACCAATGAACGGTAAGCAAGCAAGTACTAATTCATCTAAAGTGCCATATACATCATAAATCTGTTTTTAAAACATATTTCTTCATCATTTTACATCAGTTTATATTTATGATTCACATACGGCTAGAGCAAGTACATGAAGCAGATTAGTGAAAGAGAACTTTGAATGTGTATGCAACGATATAAAAACCCAAGAGACCATTTGAATCAAAGTCAATGAATAATCAATTACTCTTTTCTAGTGAATTAGGCAGAATCTACCATTTTTTTATACAGATAAATCACACTGAAAGAAAAAAGGTACCGTATCGAACTTAATACAGTTTCGAATTTTGAAACGAATTCTAAACTTTTTAAGTTTCATACGAAACTGGTTCGGTATGAAACGTTTTTCGAAAATCATAAAAATGGCTTCGCACATACAGCTCTGCAGCATCAATATCATGCAGCCCAGTTCCTCAAGTTATGACACTATGGTTCCATGAGTTTCATCTCGAACATTTTCATAGTATCACATATTCGCTCTAATCCCCAACCGTCCTGATCAGCTTCAGGTATTAAGATCTTAGGAAATCAGATGAGAGGCTCAAAATGTGGTCAACGTACATCAAAGGCAAAAAACACTTCATAAGCTTGACACATTACCAAAAATCACAAATATTTCGATCGACCAATTGCACTTCCCAAAAATTTAAAAACAGGTCATGACGAAATTATTGACCTGAATAATCCATACCAAAACAAAATTGCATGAACATATCTCCATTGAAATAAACATTTCGTTTGAATAATAGTACATAAAAAAGAAAAACATTTTTGGGCGATGAAGTTCTCACATCATTCAATTGGAAAATCTCATAGAAGCATATATTCCTCTGGCGGCAATAAGGGGCACACCTAGCTTTTCACAATTATCTATCTAAAAGATATAATTTATATCTCATATTTCCACTGTAAATACTATGTGGTTGTGTCCAATTATACATCATATCATTGGTCTTAAAGTACATTAGTTTGATAAGAAACAAGACGAAATCTGTTGTTTGATTTTGTGCCTTTGTAAAGACGCAACTTTCCATATCATATTTTTCACTTCTACTCTGCTAGTTAGCAGCGTTGTTGTTTACTTTAAGCAAACGGAGACATGTATTTCATTGAATATATTCTTATACAATAACAATAAGGATGCTGTTCATTAACATGAACTGAACTATTAGAAAAGTTCCTTTGAGTGTACTGAACTTTTTCGAGCAGCTCTTTTTGGAAAGAACTGAACTTATCAAACAGCTCTTTTGAAAGGAGTTCATGAATCTGAGCTAGCTGATTTCTAGTGATAACTAAACAGCAATACTATTAATTAGCAGAGAGAAAAGTCAAAAGATTGATACGTAAGGTAGCGTCTTTACAAAGGCACAAAATTGAATAACCGATTTTGCCTTGTTTCTTAATGGTGTATAGTTAGGCACTGACACACAGTATTTATCGTATAGATATCAGATATAAATCATATCTTTTAGATAGATAATTATGAAAAACTAGGTATGCCCCTCATTTACCCCAGGAGGATATAGTAAGGGTAGCTTGAGTTCAATACTTCTATCTGAAAATGTACAACAGAGAAAAGGAATTTATAATGCTAAACGTAGAATTGCCTGAAATATTGATAAGCTGTACCACTTGAACGAAAATAATGATTTTCAATATGGAGCGTTATCTGAACTAAATATTTTCATATGGCAACCTACAAAAAAGAAACAATAGTTACAACGTTAAATGTAGAATACCCTGAAGTTTTTCTTGGTAAAATTGCTTGAGCGAAACGAAACATTTTCAAACGTAAATGTAACTCGAAGTAAATATTTCTATCTAATAATCTATAACAGAGAGAGACAGCTGGAGCGTTAGGTGTAGAAATATTTGCGATACTTTTAGTGCTGCATCTTGAACGAAAACACATTTTCAATGTTAAGATTACCTACAAGTGGATACTTCTATTTAATAATCTACAAGAAAGAAAAGATACTTATAATATTAAGTGCAGAGCCGCCCCTAATATTGTTGAGTTAGGCAACTTGAACGAAAAGGTAGAGTTTTGATGTTAAATTTAAGTTAGAATATTTTCGTCGAATAATCTACAACAAGAAAAAGATATTTTTATGTTAAATGAAAAATTATCTGGAAAGTTGTTGAGTTGAATGATTCGAAACAAAAAAGTTTCTCAGCGTAAAATTTAGCCTGAAATACAAACTCCAATAATAAACAGCAGAAAAAGAAACAAGTATATCTTTAGTAGATAAAATAAAATTGGTTTTTCAGATGAATAATTTGAAAGAAAATATAAACACTGAATGTAACTTGAAGTAAATGCCTCAATAGTGTAATCTATGAGGCGAAAATTAAAATTGTAATTCTAAAGACAGATTTACCTTGTAAATGGTTCCGTTGAACAATGTGTAAGAAACCAATGGCATATATTCTAAATATACATTTATGTAAATACTTCAAGTGAACAGTCTGTAATACATGAATGAAAGTGATAGTTTTAAGGATAATGCCATATCAGAGAGGACTCCGATGTAGGATCTAAATGAAAAAAGTTTCAGTTATGGGAAGCTTTAAGAAGATACGATACGAAACCTTAGACAGTTTTATACGAAACTTTGTCCAGTGCTAACTTTCAAAAAAAGTATGATACAAAACCTGTTCTTTTTTGAAAACCGCATAAAAGGATCGCACCGAACTTTTTCCATTGCTAAACCTACAAAAGGTTTCGTGAATCTGTATCATACCTTTAGAGATATAGTAAAGTACCACCAAAATTATGAAGGTTTCGCAAGGTACCTTTATTTTTCCAGTGTGCTTTCAATGCTTTTCACAAATGAAAAAGTTATTGAATAGATCTTACATACCTCTGGAAAAAGTGTGAGACTTAGATAAAGCCAATGGACGCTGATATGGAAATGGAATGCTCATCTTCAGGAAAATGATTTGGTGGTTGATATTTCTCAAAAACTTCGCATTTTCATGCAGCCTAGTAGTACTCAAGTTCTTAAAACCCCATAATAAGTCACATGAAACTTTATTGAGAAACTTTAAGTTTCACCTAAAAATATACAACCGTTTGAAATTCGAAATGTTATAACTCACGAAAAATGACTTATTTTTAGGTGAAAATTGAAAATTTTCGATAAAATTTGATGTATCTTGCACAATAGTGGAACCAATCATGACATGATACATTTTTTCGTAAATTCTAATTACAAAATCCTTTTTCAAAACATCATCATTTCGATTTGATATCACCTTTTGTGAGGTTCATGTGGACACCATACTCAGAAAGTGAATTTCAAGATAAAGAAAAACTCTGATATCAATACTAATGTTCTCACCTGTTTAGTAAGTGTAACATAATAAATATCTGAATAAATGAATGGTGTTGTTATGTTATGGCTGCAGCACTTCTTTTATTCATTTAATTTAATTGTGATCACAATGGACAAACTAGAAGAATAGTGCTATCGATGTATTTAATACATCATCGATGTTATCTTCACTATTTTATCCTCTAGTCTGTCCCTGGAGACATTTCCAAGACTGTTTCACAAAGGAAATGCTCTCTGTTCTTACTTTTTTCATCTCCTTATATAGTGATCAATTAGATCACACGATTATACGAGAGAAAGAAAGAGAACAGAGGAAAAGATATATATATATATATATATGTAAAGAGAGAAAGAGAGCAGTTACACCAAAAGAAATAGAACAGATTTTGTTGAACAGAACAAGAACAAGAATTAGCCAATCACACTAATTACATCATATTAGCGCAATGTAAACTGATGACATTCAAATGGATAAAACCGTCCCTGATTAACATATAAATATACACATACATATATGTATATCTATGACAGTGTCTATTGACACAGTAAGTAACACTAATAGCTCTACTTTTCAACATACTTTATTGTAGTTCGACCAGACAAGAGAGTAATTTTTTATCAGATCTGCCTTTCTCACAATACTAAGTAATAGTTTGTTTATTGAGAAAGTTTATCGTTTGAGTTTGCAAACTTCCGATTACTATTCATTACTTATTTTGAGAATGTGCGCGTGAATGAGAGAGAAAAGACTGTTATACCCTTATATCATACATCATCAGAGTTGCTGTTCTTTGAGCGTATTTTTCGAAGTAAAAAATGATTCAATTCTAACGATACTTAGTATTAGCTCACCATTGTTTCAGTACGTAAATTTGCCTTGTTTTACTGTAATTGCTGCAAATTATATTTTAATACGATTACTTTTAGAAAAATTTCGACTTATTGAAGGTATTTCGTGTCATTACAAGAACAACCTTCCAATTATACCGTTCCATTAGAAGTTGGGAATGCCTCGGGAATATAATTTCATTTTGAATTTTTATGAGAATTTCAATCACTAACTTATCATTGAAATCGATTAAGGCTCTAAAACAAGAACGTACGTTTTAGCTGCTTTGAAAACATTCCTAAATTATAATTGCGGCAATCTTAGCGTGGTTCAGCTTATGTGGCAATTGTGAACATACATAATTGTCTACACCTACTTATATTCTTATGAGTGATATACTAAGCAAAAATAGTACTATGAAAAAACAACTATTGAAGATTAGAGCAGAACTATAAATTATACAAAGTAATATAGGACATAGCAATAAGTAATAATAAGTATTATGCTACTGCACAAAGTAGGCAAAGTTCTTAAAATTCAATCTTTTTAAATGATTACATTTATACTTATAAGTTAAAATGCTTTGTCGTTTTTGAATTTTCTACATTCATAAAAAAATTATCTTTCCTAACAATTATACTAATAATTACTAAAAAAAAAGGTTCACTAATGAGAACTTTTATATAGAATATTATAAATTACAATTCTCTTAATTCTAAGTAGTAATGAACCCTTTTCGTGAGTTGAGCTCTGAAAAGTGCATAGAATCTATCAATAGACTCTTTTTGTCATCGCTTAAATATTTTAAACAATACTCAAGCATACCGAATATATGTAAAAATCTAAACTTATTAGTTCTGATGAATTCGAAATATTTTCTAAAAATGTACTGCTGCGATCTCGTTCTATTTTCTCGCTGGTAGAGGCATACGCATAAAAAACGAAACTCACGGCTCATCACTTGAAGAAGAACCTAGTTTTGTATGAGAATCCAATGAATTTTACAAAGGCATAGAATTGATAAAATCTTTGTTCAGTCAAATCATTAGCTATCCTCTTCGTTTTTACTATCTTATTGGCTAAAAGATAATCCACTACCAGTAAAATTTTAATAGAAACCAGTAGTGATCTTCCTTCTATTCCGAAGCTATGCTTATTCTCCATTTACTGCTAATTAAATGGTATACAATAACCCCTCTGTCTGTATTAGATCTAAAAGAAATACATTTTATTTGCATAAATTTTTTGTATTGATGAATAGTAGCAAACACTACTTCTTCAACTGCAATGCCAACTACTACTCAGAAACCTGGTAAATATGAAATTATTTCTGCTTTGCTTCAGCATATTTCTTATTCTTAATCGTGCTGATACACTGCCTTTTTATATATTGTGACTTGACAGTGCACCTAAATCGTCTAATTGCATGAAGAAATTATAATGAATATTGTGAACATTTAGATACTTATTCAATCGATTCTTTGATTTTGACTTTGCTTCAGCTTACTCGTGAATGACATACCAAAGTATTTGATTAAAATAAGTGAGGCGTTCCTTTATAGAATTGCGAATCATATTCCTTATCATGCTAAATTGTAACTGTTTGATTATACTACTGCCCTTCGATATTTGAGTCCTCAAGCGATTGCACCAACATCTCTTTTACTAATATTGGGTTGGCAAGAAAGTTTTGTCATTTTTTAAAAATTTTCATTTTATTTTTTTCTTTCAAACATCAAGCTAGTTTTCAATGACATATGCTTCATCGCTATCTATGACCTGTTGCCAACGCTCTGGTGAAGAAAATATCCCATGTTCATAAAGGTCCAGAGACTTTTGGCTGAAAAAGTTAGCCAAGTCCGTTTTGAGATTACTTTCGTCATCGAACTTTTTCTCACACAGATGACTGGAGAACGATCGAAACAAGTGATAGTCAGTAGGAGCCAAATCTGGAGAGTAAAGTGGATGAGGAATGGTAACCCATCCTAGCTTCAATAATTTTTCGCGGGTCGACTTTGTAACGTGTGGCCTTGTGTTATCATGTGAAAAGTAAACCCGATCTTGTTTGCCCTTGATTTTTTGTGCAACACGATCCAATTGGTGACAGTAGAGATCGGCGGTAACGGTACATCCATTCGGTAGCAGTTTCCAATAGATAATTCCTTTAACACTCCACCAGATACTCAACATCACTTTCTTCGGATGGAAATCGTTTTTCGGTGTTACTGTACCGATTCGACCAACGCTAAGCCATTGGCGCTTGTGCGTATAATTAATATAGAGTACCTACTTTTCATCACCAGTAATGAGATTTCGAAGTCATTCATAGTTACGATGAGATGTCAGTAAATCCAAATAAATATCAATTCGGTATTGAAGCTGATGGGCTGATAATTTATGAGGTATCCAAACCCCATATTTCCACGTCTTTCCTAATTTATTCAGATATGTTTCCACCGTGGTATGAGAGCATCCGAGTTTCTCTGCTAAACAGCGTGTCGTCAACCGAGGATCATCTTCAATGAGTTGTTTTAATCGATCCAAATCTACTTCGACTGGTCTTCCAGAGCGAGATGAATCGTCCAATTCAAAATTTCCATTGTTGAGCTGATTCAACCGACGCTGTGCCGTACGCGTGGAGATAATATCTTGACCCATTGTGCGGCATATGTTGTTTGTCGCTTCCGCTGTTTTATGATCCAGAAGGAATTTAAGAAGTAAAAGCCCTCGAATCTCTCTTCGAGAGAGATTCATTTCTGTTTCATGATCGACATTCATATCGATAACAGTTATATCGTTCGATAGCTACTCATATTCCCTTTATATATTCTTCATATAGAAACTTCCAGAACATTCTCGAACGTTCTATGAAAATTTAAAAAAAANAAAAAAAACGATAAAACTTTCTTGCCAAACCAATATAAACCTTAAATGTCTTAATGAAAATCTTTATTCTATTTAATAGATGTTGAAGATGAAAAAGAATATAGTTCATTCGATTTTCTTGTTAATTACAACTCATTTTCGAATTTTGATATGATGATATGAAAAAATTTAGTGAGTGTTCATTCTCCGGAAAATTATGCCGAAATATAATGGTAATGAGGAATATTGACTATTAAAAGCTAGTTTCTAAAAAATTTCTAATTTATGTGTGCATGGAGAAAATGAAGACAGAGAAGAAAATAGAATGAGATTCATGAAAAATATAGATACATAAAGGAACTAAAAACAAATAGATTAATTTTTATATTCATTGGTAAGAAGTACAACATATATATCTCAAAAAACTAATATTATTTCCTAGAAGAGGAACAAAATCTATAGTTTGTATTGCTACAAGAGCTTAGTTTTGTGCTTTTTGGATAACAAATAAGATTAATCAATGGGAAATTGTTCAATCATGCAGTACGCCATTGATTAAGTGAATCATGAAGTATAATTAGACTTTCTACTATGTTGATACCAGAGTATGATAGTTTTTCTGTTTCTTTTTCTGTCTCATATAATAGCAACTACTTCAATAGTTTTCTAATATGTATTCTAAATGTAGAAATATTCGATTGTTCTCGCGAGTCTATTGAAGTCATGAAGTAAGTCTTCTACAGATGGAATCATTAAAATAACTTCATTTTTAATAATGATATTTCGAGTATTAATCGTAACTAATAAAAAGTCTTAGTTCAAGAATTGCGATTGACCTATGAGAGAACAAGACAAATGTCATGGTGTGAGAATCTTGTGTTACCAAAAAAATAAACCACAGAAAGACCAAATGTTTTTTATTATGAATGGGGTCTTTCTCCTGTTGGGTAGAGAAATATCAGATATAGTGGTTATTCTATTTCAGTGTCTACATAAAGCTAAAAATGAAAAAATGAAAATGGCATTTAAAATAAAATAAAATAAAATAACATTAATATTAATTTTTCTTCAGCGTTCGTTCCATTACGAGCAAGTACTATCGAAATTCTTCCAAACGCACAGTGGAAGCAAAATGGTATCACTTTAACCGAACAATATCTGCTAGTCAATGGAACCAATAACACCAATGGAATATTCGCCCCAATGGGTGTGTTTGTTGATGATGAACAAACGGTGTATGTTACTGATCCAAATAATGGTCAAGTTATGAAATTCGTATTAGGTGCAACAAGTGGTCAAATAGTGGCTGGTGGAAATGGGAAAGGTATTGGGGCTCATCAATTGAATGGCCCATCGGATGTAATTGTCGACAAAGAAACAAATAGTCTCATTATATGTGATAATTCGAATAAAAGAGTGGTTCGATGGCCTCGTGTAAATGGAATACGTGGAGAAACAATTATATCAAACGTCAGTTGCCATGGTTTGACAATGGACGAGAGTGGATCTCTCTATGTCGTTGGTTATGACACAGCTGAAGTAAGACTGTATCGGAAAGGTGAATCTCAAGGCAGTATAGTGGCAGGTGGAAACGGACGTGGAAATCGTCTCGATCAACTTGATTGGCCACAATATATATTCGTCGATCGAGATCGTTCAATTTACGTATCTGAATGGTACAATCATCGTGTAACAAAATGGGTAGAAGGTGCGAAACAAGGCATTGTCGTGGCTGGCGGTAACGGGCAAGGAAACAGCCTTAAACAATTTGCAGGTCCTGAAGGTGTTCTTGTTGATCAATCAGGCGGTGTCTACGTGGCTGATGGATTCAATGGTCGAGTCGTACGTTGGGCCAAAGGCGCCACACAGGGTACTATTATTGCCGGTGGAAATGGTCAAGGAATATCATCGAACCAAGTCAGTCATCCCTATGGTATAGCGTTCGATCGATACGGCAATCTTTATGTTGTCGATCAATGGAATCATCGAGTACAAAAATTCAGTATTGCTTGAAATATGTAAGAGCGTGTACGCCTATGCTTTTTTCTTTTCTCTACTGATTAATAAAATCTATTGAATTATATTCTGTTTTATTGAAGCGCGTGCATAATTTAGAAATAATATAATAGAATCTTAGCAACTAATTTAAAGCTCATCTGAGCACGTGAGCTAGAGTGGCCCACAGATGAAGGCGGAATTGGGTCACCAATACTGATCGAAGTTGGTCTTCTCCTAGGGAAAATCTTTGATGTTTCCTTTCTAGATCCTTTACAGATCCGCCAAGAATCCTGCAAGAATTTGCTCTTTTTTTCTGAGCAAATGATGAAATCTTGAAGGAAACGTGTAGCCGTGAAATCTTCAAGATTTGTACAGGATTCAAATAAGATCTCAGAAGGATCTTGGCAGGATTTTGACGATTCCCAGTGAAAAAATTCTGTTTACATATTTTAGGATCTTAGCAGATTTCATCTATTATATTATTATATTTCCTGACCAAATCATGTCAAGATTTATCAAGATTTGTTTCAGTATGCGATTACGTTTCTTGGCAGGATCTTTGCAGGATTTTCTAAATAGAATATAAATGAAATGAACACACAGAGTATTGATCTCTAGACCTTCAGTTTACATACCGATCAGCTTACCAAGCCGAATGTGCTATGTCGTTTTATATCAATTCAACGTTCAATGTCTTCATTTCTCACTTTGATGTTAACCTCTATTTGAATTTTATGTAAACTGAAATTATTTCAACAAAATTCTGAAAATGCAATATTATTTTATATGTTAATTTTAGTTGATGAAATTTCATCATTTTTGAGGATTTAAATTCGATTTAAAAAATGTATTGCCAATTTTTTTATTCCAATTTGATTTCAATAATATATTTGGATTTCTTAAATTTTGATTTGATTGAAAAAATATATTTCGAATTAATATATTTTAATTTCGTTCAAAACAATATTTGAAATTTTTTTTTGAATTTAATGAAAATTGTGAGTGATTTTGATCAAAAAGGTTTGGTACTGATTAAGATTATATATTTAACGAGAAAATTTTACAATTCTTAAATTCTAATTAGCACCGCAACTTAATTTTTTTCAAATTTATTTCTCAGATAAGATAAGAAAGGGCTGAATATCTTAGTTCGAATTTCAATGTATAACTTTTATATAAGGTATAAAAAGGTTTAGAAAATATTTTTTTGAGATTTTTAAGATTGATTCTCTTTCTTTATTAAAAGGATCAAATCATGATCTGAATAGAAACGGTGGTAGATTATTTAGCTATCAGTGTTTCCTCGTGTACTAAATACAAACGAAACAACACCTTAAAAGTTCTTCTATCTATTTTATTGAGATTGTGCTTAACATTAGTATTAAAATTCTGTTGTGCTCTATTCATATACAAATCTGGAAAATTTCCTGATCCAAACCTAGCTAATAAAGTGACGAAGCTGTTTCATTCATTCCTGTTCGGTTCTTGACCGCATCCTGAAAATTAAATTTTGAATAGTGTCTAAACACAAACCTGGAAAGATCTTTACTGGATCCTCGTATTTTCCTATCAAGATTCTGTTTATATTTGTGCTTTTTGAAGAGTTTCAATTTTCTGTTTTTGAACGGTTCCTCACAAGATCCTGATCAAAGCTTGATAGGATTATTCAGTAAAGGATTCTCAGTAAACGTCTTTTATTTCTGGTAATGACGTGAGAGACTAGCTAGTCAAATATCAAAATAAGACAATGGATTGATCCATTTAGCTGTAACTTCTAGGAGTGATTACTAATTTTAGACTCTAGAATTGTTGAAAGTTTCAGCTGATATTCCTACAAAACATCGTCCGTTCTTTATTACTAAAAAATGAGAATTTATCTTTCCAACTTAATAGATTATTGACATATTTATTTAAACAAAACTATTTAATTCGACAGATTATCACTTATTACAAAAGCCTACATAGATTTTATTTTCTTGCAACAATAGACAAAAAAATTTTCTCGTACTTTTTTGTTCTATAATCCAGAACATTATTGAAGAAAATATTCTTTTAAAGATGAATTGAAATTTCCATTTTGAGCAAATAAATTTAAATAATTTATTTTTGTAGAATTAATTCATGTAGCATCTCTTGTAAATTTGTGTGTTACTCGTTCTAAAGATTTATAATTAATATAAAGAGAAACATTATTTGGTAAAGATGTTTTAGTATTTAATAGAAATTGTTCTACATAATCATCATGAGCTTTGAAAAGATTAATTGCATTCGAAAATAAATATTCAATAGGAGATAAATTTTGATTATCATTATTCAATTCATAAGATTATTTTCGATTTTGTAATTTATAATTAATTAAAGATAGTTGTTCAAGAAATGAAATGATTTTTGAATTTGAATAAAAAATTCACGTTCAAAAGGAGAATTATCACATAATGACACAGCACGAACATATTGAAATAATCCACCTGGAAAATTATTTGTTATATCACCATAATATGACATTAAAGAGGAATATGAATAAATATGACATCAACCTTCTCGGAATTCTGATAAATATTCAACGTAAGAAATAATTTCATTTGGAAAATCAATGAATGTCTGTTGAATATCTTCTGTTGATGGAAAATATATTAGATTATTAATACACGTAATTGAGATAATAGAAAATTTAAATTGATTTAATCTTGGCAATCGATTAATAATGTTTTTCTTTAAATGATTTCCATCAATAAATGTTTTATTAACATGGATTGTAAGATACAAACCAAGTTTCTCTAGATTTGACATTCGATTGAGAAGTGAAAGAATTGTTTTATAATAATAATATGTTTTGTACTCAGATGACAGAAAAAAAATACTTTAAATTTGGTGAATCATCCTAAAAAAATTTATTTAAAAATATAAAAATTTTTTTTTATAAAACAAACTTCATTTTGAATTTCATCGTAATAAAAAATATCTGTCATCTCAACATTGAGCGTATGAAGTTGATTAAAATGACCACCAAGAAGATAAAGACAATCTTCAAAAGATTGTACTTTGATATTCAATTCCAAAAAGAGTTGAACAACGAAAAGTAGTAGGAGGTGGATCATCAAAACACAATAGAACACGATTTTTATACGAGGGTGTGGGTGTGGGGTGTGGGTGTGGGTCTGGGCCTGGGTCTGGGATTGGATTT